>APFE031483165.1:32304-51279 GCA_000404065.3 Pinus taeda | reverse complement strand
AGCTAGGGCGATGGTAGCTTATCTCTGAGAAGAGATGTGGCAGCTACATGCCTCTGAACTGTCTTACAATGAGGCTCAAGGGCCTTTTTATTATTGAACAATAAGAGAAAACCTTAAACAACCCAAAACCCTAACTCGAGGAGATGTAACACCAAGAGTTTGTGAGCCCCGTTGGGGTGAGTTGGACAGCCAACTTCCCGAGGTCGCGAATTGGTCATATTATCTCAGTTTGACGCGCATGATAGCCCATTGGAAAAATCTCTCCGAGGACTACGACGGAAAAGACAATTTTTTGACAAAAAATTGTTGGCAGTAGATTTCCCAAAAAACATCGTTTAGGGCCTCAAAATGGCTCCAGAAGTTTAGGACCCGAAAAACTGCTAAAAATAGTAAACTGTGCTATAATTAAGGAAACTGAAAGAAACAGTTGTGGGGGTCCAAATGGGATAGGTGGGTGGCCACCAACATCCACCTGGATCAGTGTGACTTCACCAGTCCACGCAAGGGCTCAAGTAAGCCCTCAATGAAGGTGTATACCCTCCGAGCCTTTGATAGATCCAGAACCATCACTAACACTCACAGAAACTCCTAAATATACTACTCTCGGTTGCCCGTCTAGCGCAGTTGGGTTAACTCCCTGAAATGGGCCTTTGAATCCCTCTAGTCAAAACGTTCCACCACCCTCCTAGTGAAATCCTCATAAGAAGCCACATTGGCATGCCTCAGGGTGGCCAAGCCATGAAACCACCAATCATGGGCTTCCCCCTCCATGTGCATGGCCATCTTGATGGCTTCCTGTTCTGTCATCCGGTCGAACTGGAAGTAGGTGTCCATCTTCTCAACCCAAGCCCTAGCAGTGCATCGAATGTAGGGAAGTATATCCTCCCTATGGTCCTCTGCAGTTCATAGCTCTGTGTACCCTGACCTCTATAGCCCTTGCTCTTCTCATTCGGCTTGAGCTTGCAGAAATCTCTAAAAGAGCGTGCTTCCCCAAAGTTTGCATCCATAGATTGCCACTCTCTGAAATGATCTCCGATCTGTGTGGGGTCTTCACCCCTTGCTAGTATGAAAGAGGGTTGTGTGGCTCGAGTTGGCCCACTAATTGATGGGTGTTGTGCTGCTAGTGAGGGGTTATCAAATGGCTGGGATGCTCCAGAAGTTTCCCCAAATAAAAACCCTCTAGGGGTGGTTCTCTCTCTGTTCTGCATCTTTATCCCCTCCAACATCTCTTTCTGGCCCTTGGTTAAGTCATTCAAAGCCTTCAGGAGGCTGTCGAAAGCCATCTCTTCCCTTCTATCGGGTTCCACCATGTTCTCCTCTTCTACCACTACTTTCCCCCTGTCCTCCGTGTCTGGAGTAATCTCCAGCTCTCTTTCTCTACTCTGGTACCTCTGCCTTCTGTATGTGATGTTTTGCTCGTACCCTTCTCTCATAGGAGAAAATCCCCACAACTGAGCCAAGACCTATGCTCTGATACCACTGTAATGTTCCTATGTAGGAATGCAAGTGATATACAAGCAGACAATCAGTTCAACAAACAGAAAAACGAAATAGACACTAAGAACCCATGGAAATGCTGGAAATAAGGAAATACTAAGCCATTTTATTACTTCTTCAAGAGCAAAATACAATAGTAAATAGAATGGTGCACCTAGGCTTGTCTCAATGGCAAGCATGACCAAACCCAGGGGAGCAATAGTTGAACTGAAGGCTGCTATAGCTGTTGCACCAAACTGCACTCCATTGCTGAGAAAACTGCTCTTTCTGTTGACTTCGAAGGGCTGGAATCACTACTTCCCGTACTCAGAAAATTATGAGATCCGAGCTCCTGAATCCTTGGCCTAAACCCAGAAAAACCCACAAAGGAATTTGGATGGTTCAAACTTCAAAAATTCGACCCCCAACAAGCCCAACTCCAGCTGCAACTACAAAACTCAAGCTGTTGGATTCTGACTTCCTGGAAAGTGTCCAAAAATGCTAGGTTGATCCCTCCTACAGATCTCCTGACTTCCCAGATGAGTTTCCGGGCTATAGCTCTTGCCCTCAAGACCCACGAAATTGTTGAACTGGCTCTCTGCGCCGTCCCCCAGGCCCGGAATTCGAACTGCTGGGTTGTTGGCTTCTTTGGCTCCAAAACTCTCACTGAATGTTGGCCTAATGTTGTCCTTCAGATTCCTTGGCTCCTCCGTCAAGTGGCTGATCCAATGAGGCTCAAGCTCCCTTTGTGTGTTCTACCTGTGGCCCAGAAATTTGCATTCCCTGAATGTAGCTGAGTGATGGCATTGTAGAAACTCCCCGAATCTCCTGAAAATGTTGGTGGCACTGCCTTCCTAGGGCGGGAACTCGAAGTCCCCGGAAGGTAAGGTTGAATCTCCCGCTTGAGAGATTCGTGGTTGAACAACCAGCGGACTCGGCTAAGTAGCTGAGCAAACAGTCAAGTAAATTCGATATGCAAGGTGAATGAATGATCCAAATGAGAGCCTCCTCCTCCTTTTGTCTTCGTGGGCCTTCCTTGCCTCATCTGGGCCCCTCCAATCAACATTTCAAATTCCCTCTAAGCCATTCGAATGGCCTAGTTCGAATTCCCACGTGGGTGGCCCCCACCTTCCACTAACAAACAAATTAAGCCGAAATTTCTCCTAAGTCCCTAAGCCGAAATTGCTGGGTCCTTTTCCTTAGCCAAAAAAGTGCAAAAATGTATATAGATGACATGTTACAAATGTGTTTGAGAAGGGACATGACAAGTGGGACCTCCCCTAATGGCCCAAGGGGTATGGGAGGGGCACTACTTGGGAAGACAGGATTGAGATAGCGTAGCCCCATCTCTCCCTATTCCATACTTACCACTTTCCATCTCACATTACAAGTCCTATTCCATGTCCATTCTTTGGGTTCAACTGACCACTGGTTCGTTGAGATTTGACACCCACACATCCTCATACCTAGCTAGGGCTCAGAAAGGTAACCTGGGAGGTTGATGCAACTAAAAGAAACAAAAAGAGCATATGATGACCACAAGAAAAACAAAAGAAAAATCAAAATGCAAAAGATGATTGAGACTTACAAATTAGCATGTGGGCAAAGGCCAAGCATGAGCTCTACCTCAATCATATGGCCATCACCCGATTCCTTGGCCAATGTTACCCTATCTCATAGAAGACAAGAAACCCTTGCATGTCCCAACCCATGATGGGCGATGAACTGTCCCATCCCTAAGGGGGTGATAACTACTATACATCATACAAAGAAGGCTTTCATTCCTTGAGCTACAAGCAATAATACAAAGAAGAATCAGGAAAAAGTAAAAAGCATTTAGAGGGGTGGATAAACGAAGGCCAAAGTAACTCATGCATCCACAATTGCTCCCTCCTCACATCTATACACCCAGGATGAGGTATTCCATCATAATCGGTCCCTTTGAGTCTTGACCATGGCACTTGGCCATGAAGTCTTTCCCCTTCGTTCCATAATTATTCACATGGAACCTATTGATTGGACGTTCTACCAATGACATGTCACTTCCCCTTGGGGGTTGAGAACACTTAATAGGATCGTCTATTAACCACTCCTACCTAGGGAGGTAACACCATTACATGACTAAGGCCCCAATTTTGGAAGAGAAGCCTTATATGAAGTGTTAATTTACCCATTTCTTTCAAATTTAATTCACTTAGATGCAATAATGATTAAATGTACCTAATTGTGAAAGTTGTAGCACTGAATATTGTGTGTAATTGATAGGTGTTTCCGTCTAGGCAACTTAACTAGGGTCCAAGTCCTACAGAGGGATATATTGACACCCGTAAGTGATGCGTTGAGAGCCATAGGACTCTAGATAGTTATAGAGCGTCATTTGTATCCATGGGCACCTTCAGCACCCATAGAGCTCTTGCGCTTTGCCCTATATAATTTATGGGATGATGCACCTGCACCAACATGCCCCCAATTGGCTTAGTAGTACTACATGGTCAGGTAGTTGATCCAAGGCCTAAATGAGGTTTGTCTCATACCTTGGGACATGGGTAGGCTAGCACCATCTTTAGTGCACTCAACATTGGAGCAAAATCGGGCATATTGACCGAAGGGAGACCCATGAGACCCATTTTGTGCCCCAAACCAAAAATTAGGGGCCATGAGATGATTTTGACACAGATATAGGGGCCAACCCCTAGAAGGTGAATTTAGAGGGCCTTCTACACAAGTTAAGGCACTCAAGGTCCTTAACACAAGCCCTAAGGAGGTATCCTCTAGCATGACATCAACAATATGACTTGCACATGTGGAGATTTATTTTATTTCACAAAGGCTACTAGGTCGGCTTGTGGCCTAGACTATTGTTTTCCCATTATTTTAATTGTTGGAGGGGCTAGTAGGCTAATTAGGCATTCGTATGGCTCATATAAGTATAGAAACATATCATTGTAACTTCTCATCATCACACCCTTGGATTTTAAGCCTCATTAGAGGAATTTAGACGTGTTCTCTTGTGGATGAATTGGATATCTTAGATGCATTTTGATATTTGGAGCAGATCTTGGATATTCCTTGGAACTATTCTTTGGTCTAATGGATGGAAATCTTGCATTTTATCTTGTAAGTGCACCTAATTGTTGAAAAATTATTTCTCAATGTCTAATGTATGGAATAATTGGTTCTAGGTTATGCTAAATTGTGCACTAATTTGTTGAAAATTAATTGAATTGCCATCTAGGTGAATGTTGCATGCATTACTCATACATAAGATGTAATGAATTGTTCTAGTGGTAAACTCCTAGTAGCTTTCCCATGAAAATCCATTTTTCCATTGCATAGGTAAAAGCTTGAAATTTTCTTGCTAGGGCATCAAATTTCAGCCTCTATAGAAACATTTTTGGCTAATCTATCTCATCCTTGACTCCATTCTCCCAAGGGACAAGAAACTGGTCCAATTGGTTGGTGATCATACTCTATTCTTATCCATATTTTCTCCCTCCTAATTCAACCCTTTCAAGACCAAGCTAGGAAACTAGGGCTTGGTGTGAATCCCTAGGCAAATATAGTTTTGGTGGTTAGAGAGCTTAAACATCAAGGGGATAGTATTTGCCACAAAATCTATCCTTTTAGTGGGCATCCACTTCAACTTCATCCATAAAATTTCTTTCCCTAGTTTTCCTAAGAGGGAAACCCTAGTTTTGCCTCGCTTCAACTTAAGGGCTTTCTTAAAGGTTTCATCAGCCTTGGCATTGTTGGAAACCTTTTCTCTTAGCCTTGACCTTCGGAAACTCCAGCACTCCTCAAATTTATCAAACCCTAGGTCTTGTGACTCATCATAGAAAGTGAATTGTCTCCCTGTGGAGCCTTGAACCTAAATTGTGCCTTTCTTGAAGAGCTCCTAGTGAGGTCATCTTACATATTAACCTTAGAATACTTGACATGAGTGATCTCTTTCCTACCGAGACTCCTCCCATCGGTGAAAGTCCATAAAGAGCAAGAGGTTTTGGTTGTGGTGATAATGGGCCACTACCCCATTGTTGTCTCTTGGTCTAGTTTATGCCTTGTAGTATTTCCCTCTCCAAGGCCCGCTAGATTTTGCAGCAACATTTTTGGCGCCATTGACGAGGACATGAAGCGTGTGTCTTGTCCCGACTCCCCATACGACCATATAGATCCTTATTTGGCGACTCCATTGTAAGAACGAAGCCCTTGTTCTTCATTAAACATCAAATTCAATGTTTTCAGGGTGAAGCAAGCATCTCTCAAGGCATTTTGAATTCACCCTAGTGACGACACATTTTAAGATTATGAAAGTTTGCATGGGTCACTGGAGGGGCCTCTTCTACATGTTTCATAACGATGATCCTCAACCATGTAGTCATGATGTCACCAGTATCCAAGAGAAGCTCGATGTCCATCTTAAATAATATCTTGGGAGCCATGGAATTCATGAATCTCCCCAACACCTTGAAAAGGGGTTGTGGTTTTTCTCAAGGTACAATGACCTTGTATCGCCTTGTTCTTCCCATAACAATTAAGGAAATATAAATTTGCCATTCATCTCCTCCTACCATTTGAAACATGACTCTGAGAATATTGATGAGGAACATACGCTCAAGGTTGCGCTTCATCGAAAGTTTATGAGCTTGATTGTTGAATTTTCCATTCTTTCTTTGCAAGAAAGGATCCAATGTCATGGGTTGGATTCCTCCTTTCCCTCCTCATCCATGATCCTTGATGCATGGTTCTCTTATTTCCCCACCTCTCACCCTTGTCATTCATCAAGCCAATCTAGCAAAGGAGGATGTGATATTTTGATGTCCTATCTCACAAGAACTCATATGAACAAAAGATGCTATATTATCTAATGATATGTTGGTTACATTGGTTGACCGTTGTATGACTAAGCTCATGCATCGTATGCTAGCATTGCATGGTAGAGTAGGTGCATCGCACATTCCTTTGCTTAGCTAATATCATCTCATGTTCTCATGTTAGAATAGATTGCATTTAGATTAGATTTGCACTTACTAAATTTACTTTTCTATATGGATTTATTATTTTGACGAACATTGTCAATTACCGTATGCCCAATGCACATGCTCCCAAACAATTGCATTGTAGTGTGCAAGTTACAAGTCTGTTGTCCTAGGAGATTGTTGGAGTTCTTGTGAACTCCTAGTTCGAGTACATGGATCATGTGCTCTATGATGAGCTCATGTCCCAGTTGGAGCCAAATGTTAACCATCAAAAGTCGGTGACCCTATAGGATAAATTTTCCT
Source organism: Pinus taeda (assembly GCA_000404065.3). Classification (NCBI taxonomy): domain Eukaryota; kingdom Viridiplantae; phylum Streptophyta; class Pinopsida; order Pinales; family Pinaceae; genus Pinus; species Pinus taeda. Next base: position 44,524 of record APFE031483165.1, on the reverse strand, counting down.
CCCTTGATCTCTTTCAATAGTAGCCAACATCTCCTCAAAGCCAATAGTAGGCAATGTGATGTGCCATCCATATCTCTGCCACCTGCATCAGTCATGTGTTTCCTCGTCTGTTTGCCAAGAGCACATGTTGGAAGGTGGGCTTTTGATCAAAAGGTACTTTATTCATTTTGCAATCAGGCGCTTATGCTTGTTTGTATTTGGGCATTTTGACATGGATTATAGGGTAACTTGGAAGAAAGCAAGGTCTTGACCATGATCTTGTTCCCTCATCTTAAATGAGGGATCAACTTTCAATCCTAGTCCAATGGGACATCCCCTAATGGCCCAATGGGTATAGGAGGGGAACTACTTGGGAAGCCATGATTGAGAAAGCGTAGCCCCATCTCTCCCTATTCCATACTTAACACTTTCCATCTCACATTACAAGCCCCTATTCCACCTTCATTCTTCAAGTTCAACTGATCACTAGTTCATTGGGATTTGTGTAATGTCCCTTCCTAAAATAATTTTCCTTAAGTTTATTTTCACAATTTTGGCATTTTTGTTGATTATGGGACCCACGAATTTTTGGAGATGGACTTAGGAAAAAGGGGAGGCTGAAATCTTTTTGCTAGTGGAGCGTAGGGACCACACTCATTGGTAAAACACACTTGCCTAGGAGGAAATTCGAATTGCCAAGGAAGGGGGTTGAAAAGCTTGTTGGAAGGGCCTGCATGGAAAAAGGCAGCACCAAAATTATAAATAGAAGAAGCTCAACCACTTTTGGGGTCTTTTTGTCAATCATACTTTCTATTGTTGCTCGAGTTGCTTAGTCGGGTCACAGTGTTGTTTAGCATAGAGTTTTCCAAGGGGAGAGCTCACCCTTCTTTCTGTGGACTACAAGTGCCACACTAGGGAGGTAAGATTGTGCCAAGTTACAGGAGAGTTTGGAGGGATTCAAAGCTACACACACAGCCCTTCTCTCAGCCAATGCATATTCCAGGAGGGCACAGGAGGGGATCACGCTTTGCTCATTTCAGCTATCTTCCGGGTGGTGTTTGCCGAGAGAAATTTGACATAGGAGCTTCAGGGGAAGATCAGACTAATTGGTGAGTTTTGGGGCAGGAGGTTGTTGATTGGAGACAGTACGAATTTGTACATCCAGGGCCTGCGGAATAGCCATTTTCTAGGCACGCATGGGAGTCTGAGGGGAGTGCTCTGGAGCTGGGTTTTGCCGGGAGAAATAATGAGAACTTTGTGGTAGTGAGACTCAGCATTTTGGGAGTGACTGGAGGGATTTTTCAGGGAGTTTGCAGACAGGCTGTATTTTCCAACCATTGGAGGAGGACGTGGTAGTTGGGGCCAAATTTCGAGGGTCAGAAACAGACCAAACCCTTTATGGGTATTGATGCCCGGGCTATTTGAGAGGAGCTTGGGGCTAATTTTACAGAATTTTTTGAGCACCAAAGATGGGCTTTCCAGTAGTATCTTTCTAGCAGGCAGTGCAGTTTTCTGGGGCAGCGCAAGGCATCACTGGAGCAACTCATTCTCTCACCTGGGCATTCTATTTTATCAACTAGGTCTTGTCAAGCTTGCCATTTAGGAAAGCCCAGGTGCACTCCTTCCATACCATTGTACTCTTGCTCCAATTATTTAATAAAATGGCTCAGTTGGATGACATCTATGAAGTTTTTATGGGTGTTCACTGAATTTTCTTAATTTTTGTGTTGCATGTACTATTTTGCTTTGCATATCATTGTTTTTCCTAATTAGGAACACTACAATTTGACACCCACATATCTTCATACTTGGGTAGGGCCCGGAAATGTACCCTGGAAGGTTGATGCAACTAAAAGAAACGAAAACAGCATATGATGGCCACAAGAAAAAGAAAAGAAAAATCAAAAATGCAAAAGATGGTCAAGTCTTACAAATTAGCATGTGGGCAAAAGCCAAGCATGAACTCCACCTCACTCATATGGCCATCACTCAGTTGTTGGCCAATATTTCCCTATCTCGTAGAAGACAAGGAACCCTTGCATGTCCCAACCCTAACAGGCGATGAACTATCCCATCCCTAAGGGGGTAATAAATGTTATACATCATACAAAGCAAGCTCTCATTTCTTGAGCTATGAGCAGTGATACAAAGAAGAAACAAGAAAAAGTAAAAGGCATTTAGAGGGGTGGAAAAACAAAGGTCAAGGTAACTCATGCATCCACGATTGCTCCCGCCTCACATCTATACACCCAAAATGAGGTAATCCATCGTAGTCAGTCCCTTTGACCATGGCACTTGGCCATGAAGTCTTTTCCCCTCCGTTCCATAATTATTCACATGGCACCTATCGATTGCACAGTGGACCAAGGACATGTGTTAAATTATGGTATGTTCTATGCTTAGAGCAGTGTACTTCTTTTCTTTTTATTAGCCACAGATTAGCAATCACAAATACATTAAGTAAAGTGCAGATAGAACATTAAACGATCAACAGAAAACAAGCCAAGACAAGAGACACAAGATGTGGCAACTAGCTAGGGACAAACCCCAATGCGGGGAAACCCTTTGATCAAATCTTCTTTTATCTTCAATAGTTCAGCAGAGAGAAATAATACAAAATCAGAATTCCGTAATTTTATATCAACAGCAGCAAACCCTAGATCAGCAAAGTCAAATTGGTCAAACGAGTTGAAATTGACCTCCAATCTGCTTGGTCAATTTCCAGTCAACTAGCCCTAGAACAGCTTGAAGAAACAACCCTTGAACAACCCCAAAAACACAGTCAAACTGTTGTTGAGTGAAGTCAACCTGCTGCCCAAAACTAGGGCAGTCAACGTTGGTCAAACTTGTGGACGGATTACCTCGAGTTTTGTGCCAAAATCTGCGGCCTGCCTAGGAGAGGCAGCCACACCAAAACTGCACCCTTAATGAGTCAATGCTTGGTCAACACAGGTCAAAGAGACCTTCAGTAGCTACTGCATCCCCCTTTCAACGTCTTCCTTACCCTAATGCGTCCTCCTTCTTCCCATGTGTGAGTTGCTCCTTGTATAACCTAAAGCTAAGGAGAGAGAGAGAGAAGAATGAGTGAGATGAGATGATGAGAAAATGAATCAACCTCTCTTGTATTTATATGATTCACTGGGCATGTGTGCCACACATTTAATTGCTGGCCGACCTTGACAATTTGTCAGGTAAATACAAATAAATTCATATCTCCATAAATACTTGTCGAATCAGATGATCTTTAGATCAACTGTACACCTCTCAACAAGAGGAATATAAGAAAAATATCAGCTGCCATAAATGAGGTGACCCACATGGAGTTTGGCCCTAGTTGCCAATTTTAACACTCCCTCTCAACTAGGGAGAACTCCATCTGCAATCCATCTGACTGTCGCTACTATCCCAGCCATCAAATGCACTGCTTGGCCCTACTTTCCTTTACTCTGCTCTGCTCGAACTATGAAGAAGAAGAAATGATCGAGGATGTATCATACCATCCTACACTGACCCGAAGTCAGTCTCAGAGTGTATCATACCACTCCCATTGATCCCAGATCAATGGAGGTCATCCTAGCATAGGGAGTACAGTAGATACAACGACGCGTCCATCGATAGTACTACTAATGGTCCCTAACCTCATTTCCCTACTCATTGATCAGATGAGAGGTACTTCCCATGAGTCCCAGACTGCATGGGTAGGATGCCTTGACAAGAGAACTAATCATCCTGTCCACAGGAGAACGAATCATCTTGTCCAACAGTCGTCACAGGAGGACTAATCATCCTGGCCCATAGGAGAACTAATCATCCTATTCCACAGTCGCCACGGAGAACTAATCATCCTGGCCCACAGGAGAACTAATCATCCTGTTCCACAGTCGCCACGAAGAACTAATCATCCTGGCCCACAGGAGAACTAATCATCCTGGCCCACAAGAGAACTAATCATCCTGTCCTATAGTCACCACGGGGTGTCACAGGGGAAGGTTGAACCTTTCAGTTTGTGCATAGTGCGCCACCAAGGGATGGTGAATCGCCCTGTGGTCGCATGTCGCTCCAAGAAGTACCTCGCGCCCCCCTGGAGCTCCCAGAGCTCAATACATCATACTTGACCCTCATAAGAGGGTCTCTGAACGACACCAAGTCATTCTCGAAAAGTCAAGAATTTGACCTTTCCCAAGGGCTTCGTCAAAATGTCGGCGACCTGTTCATTTGTACTGATATGTTGAAGCCTTATTGCTCCTTGCTGCACCATATCCCGAATATAGTGGTACCTGATATCAATATGCTTGGAGCGATCATGAAATACGGGATTCTCTGGTAAATGAATCCCGCTCTGGTTATCACACAAGAGCACGATGGTATCCATTGTAAATCTAAACAGCTCACCGAAGAGCTTTCGCAACCAGACTGCCTCACAGAACGCCATACTTGCAGCAATGTACTTTGCCTCAACAGTGCTCAAAGCCACCGACTTCAGCTTCCTGCTCATCCAGGATATCGAGGCAGATCCCAAAGAGAAAGAGCACCCGGAAGTGCTCTTTCAGTCCACCACACTACCTACCCAATCAACATCGGTATACCCAAGTAGTCTCACATCTCCGGCAATGTATCTCAACCCATGAGTGATTGTGCCACGAAGATATCTCAACAGATTCTTGGCACCAATCCAATGTGTGTGGTGAGGCTCAACCATATGTTGACTCAACGTGTTGACAGTAAAGCATATATGCGGACGGGAGTTCACCAAGAACATCAATGCTCTGACAAGTTGATGATACTCAGCAGCATTTCGTAAAACGAGTCCGGCAGCACTACCGCTTAACTTCTTGAAGTCAAGCTCCATCAGGGTAGTCACGAGCTTGCAGTCCACCATACCAAATCTCTCCAATATCTTCACCACATATTTTTTGAGATAGGAAAATCTCCCCTAGCTTCTGCCAGACTTCTAGTCTTAGAAAATAGTGCATCAGTCCTAGGTCCTTCATCTCAAATTCAGAAGCCAACTCCCTCTTACATTTGTGAATGAGAGGGTCTGCACCTGTTAGAAAGAGGTCGTCAACGTACAACACTAGTATGAGAGGATTGTCATCTTCAACCTTAAAGTAAAGGTTAGGGTCGGCTTCACTCCTAGTGAATCCCAGCTTCATCAAATAGTTATCAATCCTCTCATACCACGCTCGAGGTGCTTGCTTCAGCCCATAGAGGACCTTCTTCAACCTACACACATGAAATTCTCGATCATGAATCTCAAATCCTTCGGGTTGCTCCACATAGACCTCCTCTTTGATCAAACCATGCAAGAATGCGGTCTTCACATCCATCTGATGTAGGTTCCATCCTTGCGAAGCAGCAAGGGCTATGATCAAGCGAATGGTGGTATATCGGGCAACAAGTGCAAATATCTCGTCATAGTCTATACCTTCCTTTTGAGAGAAGCCACGAGCGACAAAACAAGCCTTATATTTTTCCGCACTTCCATCAACTGCATGCATTATCTTGTAAAGCCATTTCGAAGTGACAACTGCTTTGTACTAGGGTCTGGGGACCACATCCCAGACATCGCTTTTCATGATGGACTCATATTCCTCAGTCATAGCATCCTTCCATACTTGATGCTTGAGAGCTTCTACGAATGACGAAGGCTCATTTTGGATGATCATGCTCATGATGGTCAAGTATCCCTGATACCTGGTCGGCTTCTTACTTTCCCGAAAGGTTCCCCTAGGTGCAACGTGCCCTTCAGCAGCATCAAGTGTCCCCCTTAGCCATGAAGGCCTCTTCCTAGAAGAGGAAGGCTCTTGCAGAGGGGGATCAATAGGATCCATAGGTTCTTCCACATCGGGCATCGTCTCATCTTCCTTTTCCTTTGGTTCCCTGGTGTCAGCTTCTTTAGATCCCCTTTGAGTAGGAAGATTGTCAACTTTGCTAAGAGCCATATCTTCGTCAAAGGTGACATCATGGCTAATCTCGATTTCCCTTTCACCAGCCACATAGATTCTATAGCCCTTAGTGTTTTCGCTATAGCCCACGAAGATTCCTTTCTTTCTAGATGCACCCAATTTATTCCTCTTCTCCTTCGGCAAATGAAAATATACAGAACTTCCAAAAATTCTAAAATGAGATATGTCAGGTTGCTTACCAGTGAACATCTCTTCAGGAATCTTGGAACCCAATGCTTGATGAGGGCATCGGTTTTGCACATATACGACGGTATTCACAGCGTCAGCCCATAGAAACTTCGAAAGTCTTTGATCGTGAAGCATAGCACGGACAGCTTCCACAATTGTACGATTCTTCCTTTCCGCCACACCATTCTGCTCAGGAGTATATGGTGTTGTAGTCTCCCTCTTAATGCCAGCCTCTTTGCAAAAGTCATGGAACTCATTGGATTCATACTCGGTCCCGTTATCAGTCCTTAACATCTTGATCTTCTTTTCGGTTTGATTCTCGATCAAGGCTTTGAAGTGACGAAACCAAGTGAACACTTCATCCTTCTTTTTCAAAAAATATATCTAGATCTTGCGAGAATAATCATCTGCAAAAGTGAGGTAATATAAATATCCTTCCAAAGAGTTCACAAGCATCATTCCAAATATGTCTAAGTGAACCAACTGCAATATATCGGAGGTCTTGCTTTAGCTTGAGGGGAATGGTCCCCTTTTGAGCTTCCCTTCAGCACATCCAGGACATACACCTTCTTGCTTTACTTGGAACTCGAGCATCCCTGTCACTATTTGTCTTGCATTGGGTAGAGCTTTATAATGAAGGTGAGCAAACCTCTGATACCATAGTTCGGACTGAAGTCATGTGTCACAAGACATGACACCCAGCGGACTTCCTCCGACCTGATATAGTGAATCGACTCGAAACCCAAGAGTGAAAGCTTCCTTAAAATTCTTTTTCCATACACGTACCTTGCCATCAATGAAGGTTACCTTGTAGCCTTTGTCCTCCATTGCCAAAACGGACACAGGCTCTTTTTGAGATCAGGTACATATAGGACTTTTTGCAAATGAATTGTATTACCCTAATTCAATTGAAGAGTGACATTCCCTATGCCTTTCACGGGATATTTTGCATTGTCCCCGAGAACAATTTCCAAGTTGGTCTCCTTTTCTATCAGATTGGAGAGAGCTTCTTTGTAGCCAGTGAAGTGCCTTAAGGCACCACTATCAATAAGCCAATTTCCCAGCAAGTCCGACGGAGCAGTAGTAGAGAAGGCCGGCCCGGACAAACCCTCGCAAGCTTTTTAATCGACTCGTGATTTTATCGCAATTTTACAATTTAATTCTGATTTTTCCACTTTCAAATAATTCGCCAGAAACCCAGCTGATAAAATTGTCTGGTTGAAAAACTGGCGATTTGTTGATTTTATTGGAATTTAACCCTGATTTTGGTAACACTGGTACAAAGCAACTAAAATTTGCAACTAAGATGGGGAAATTGGGTAGCACTGAGAGGTCAGCAAGCAAGAGTAAGAAATAAGGTTAACTTAGAATTCAAGATCTCAAACAAAGGTAAGGCTTGAAGCAACTATGTGGTGGCTTATGGGATCCAGTGCATTAACACTGATGTGATAGCACCCTCCTAGCACAACGTATTAGCAATAATAAAAATTGTAAGTTTCCATAAGTAGTATTTCCCAAAAACGTTATGTGGTGACCATTATGCTCTCCATGGGACTCTCACCTACAATGCCGGTATGATTGCATCCGCCTAATGTGGCAGCTGAGCCAAAAAGAACGGTTGTAAGTTTCTGTAAGCAAAGTTTTCCAAAAAGAAAAAAAACAATGTCGTGGTTGGCCTGCTTTCCATGGGACTCTCTTCGAGAACTCAAAAGTCCTCACAACCTTCACAAGGCTGCCTGCCTGGACTCCATAACAAGTTGAAGAAGAAGAAGTCATCACAAAGAAGAAAGGAATCGCCAGCCTTGGCCTTTTTGACAACTTAATATTTGAATTTTGAAGCTTAGTATTTGAATTTTGATTTTCAGAGAAGGAATAGCCTCCCTTGGCCTTTTGACAAATTTGTTTCAAATTTTGAAATTATGTGCTCAAATTATATGCAGATATGTGATATCTCGTATGCCTAATTGCCCACTGGTGAAGAGGTTCAATTTTCATGAAGTACATTTCTAACTTTGTCCACCGACCACTGGGTAAAAGTAAAAGCCTGGATGTAGGTGTGAACTATTATTCGAGCTAATAAAAAGTATAATAGCGTAAACAGCCACTCGCCAAAACAAAAATCACCTAACCCAATGTTTTTTAGGCCCTTTCACATTTACTCATCTGGAATGGGGGAGCAGATGATTGCAGTAAATACCGGTGAGGTAACGACTTGAGGAACTCCCATCTGTCCCGGTAATCGTCGTCCTGCTCCTGCAGATTTCTCGCCATTTCCTGTTTGTAGTGGTCGTTTCCCTCTGCCCTGCTGCATAATGATGGTAATGATAACACCTCAAGCTCCCCAAAAGGTGCTTCCTGGTGTTGCTGCGTTTCTTCTTCTCCTCCTACCGATGACATTTTCTGAGCAGCACAATTTGGAGATGGGCAGAAGTGAGGAGATGTAATGTTACTCCGAGTCTTCGTTGTCTTCGTTCTGATGAAGTATGGGCATTAATAATCGAATCCACAGTAAACAAAACAGATAGACAGATAAGACAACGAAGTGGCAGCGAGAGAGATGATGATGGAATGAACAGTGAACCTCCAATTAGAGAATGCTCCAGAGAAAGGAGCATTTGAAGTCCCGGAAGCAATCCGAAGGCGCCGATGAAGCAAACACTTCACGGAGCAAGTGAGAGTTCCCTGCAATGAACCTCCAATTAGAAAATACTCCAGAGAAAGGAGCATTTGAAGTCCCGGAAGCAATTCCAAGGCGCCAATCAAGTAAACACTCGACAGAGCAAGTGAATGAGTTTCAGCGATCAACTATGAAGGGCTAGCGAGGAGTTTCACCTATCTCATTTCTACATGCTTTCCCTATCCCTTTAATATAAAAAAATTATGAAATTGTTAAACATTAATACTTCTCGAATTACCTGGATAATATTTTTTTTTAATCAGTGTTGGGTAAAATTTAGAAGAATTATGGAAAGCGTAAATACCATTTATTCAGATTACAGATTTTGAAAATAAAAATAAAAATAAAAAATTCACCTCATTAGATGCATTTATATATTAAAAATGCAATATTAACGATGCAAAATTGTTATTTTGAAATAGAATATCTAAACATATAGAGGTATGGTAATTGAAAATAGATATCATATGAACAAAAAGGTATGGTAATTGAAAATAGATATCATATGAACAAAAACTTTACGGAGGATTACATCTTTCCTATGTTCAATTTTTAAGAGTTTATTTGACACTTTAAAGTAGGTATTAGGTATGACATTTTAAGGCAAATATGAGAGCATTTGGAAATAGGGGTTGAAGTTATGGCTTATGGTTATTAATGTGGCCATATTGTAGTGTATGGAATTTGTATTTCGTAATTACAATGTGTTACGTTTTAGGATGGAATTTGTATTTTGAAAATTTCAATGTGTTACGTTTAGGACAATGGGAAGGATACTTGAGTTCAAGAGTTAATAGAGTTAATATGAAGGATTTATTTCTACATGCTTGAGTGTAAGAGTTAATAGGAAGGAATCTTATATGCTTGAATGTAATAGTTAATATGAAGGACTCTCTCACATTTGAACGTGAGAGTTAATATGAAGGATTTTGACATGCTTGAATACAAGAATTAATATTAACGATTCTTTAAAATTTGTGTAAAAGTTAATTTTTTTTGTTAGCCAATGGCTTATGGTTTAGAAATGTGATTTTGAGATACTTTAACTTAATTATGCTATCTCTTTTAATTAATTTTTAGATTTCATATGAATATGATCATTATATATTTGTCATCCATTTTGATGCTTTTAGAGTGGATAAACTGGAGGAAGTAACTTACAAGACTATTTTTAACAATAGGTCACAGTTTGATGAATTGGAATTTGAAACCTTCCAGAAACAGTTTGAGGCATTAAATGGCATTTTTGGGGGGTAAAACTTTATTACTTAAATGCCTCTCCCCCTTTTTCTATTCTACACTCAAATTCCTTTCCAACGGCATAAGAAATACCTCAAACGAAGTTTGTATGCAAAAGCTATGCCACCCAAAATTTGACCTTCCTATTTTAACCACCATAATTCGAGAGGATGTCGCGTCGACCCATATTATTCATGGAAAAGTAGGTAGACATGTGATCATAATGAAGAAAATTCTACAAGAGTCAATATTTAAACTCTAGTTAAGAGTTGAAGGAATCAAACTTAACCACTAGTAGTCTATTGGGCATTGTGATAATCGAGCCACTGGGAGGAAAAGGGGTTTTATTCTATTCAAGTGCATTTTTGTCCCATAGATGAGAAAAGTAGCTAAGAGTGGATAGAGAGAAAGAAAACAAGGAGGTTTTGTGTATTGTAGTATCCCATGGGCCATGGGTTTCACTCCTTTGTACTTGCATCCATTTCCATCTAGAGAAAGAGGAAGCACAAAATCATCATCTTCCAATTGGGTTTTCTCCCGTATGGGTTTCCCATATCATATCTTGTGTTCATTGTTGTTTGTAAGTCTTATTTCTCTATTCTCTTGTTGAAAATGGCAACAAGAATATCCTGAATTAATTTTCCCTTGAATTAAATAAGGAGAAAATTGTAATTCCACATCACAAGACAATAAGAATGAGCTAACTAAGCTAATTTCACTTAGTTGGCTAAGTTATTTGAGTTGAGGGCCTAACTTGAGTCATGTAAAGTGGTTCCTAAATGTTAGGAGCCTAGGTTGAGTTTAATTTAAGTTGTAATAATTTAAATCAGTTAAACTGAGTTAAAGTCAGTTAAACTAGTTCCAATTGTTGGAGGAACTAGTTGGAGGTCTAATAATGCAATGCATATTTAGTGTTCAACCATTTAACTGGTAAATCAGCTATAATTAACTCATGCATGGATGAAATTCGATTTACCCAGTTGAGATTGGAGTTCAAGGGCAGTGTACTATCAGTTGTATAATTCTCTGAGTTGTATAGGTGGTGCATGTAGTCAGACAAGGGCTTATAGAGATTGTACAATTCTAATTAGGAATTTGGGGCTAATTCCCAAGGAAACAACATAAGGAAATAGGAGCTTGGCAGACAGCAGAATTGGCTAAGTATTGGCTAAAGTCAGCTTGTGAGGTAGTGAGATAGATTATACTTGTGCAAAGATTGTTCACGCTTGAACAAGCATTGTATTTATTCTCTATTTTCTGATCTAATGCAATACATATAGGAAGGGGTTTTGAGCAACAAGCTTTCCCCTTACATAAATCTCTAAGCATGTGTGATTGATTCGTGTCTCATGTTTATGTTGTGATTTCTCGATCAATTAATTATTTTTGTTGATGAGTAAAGTAGATTCAAGTCTTTTATTTTAGCATATTACATAAGCAGTTTGAATCTACAAGGAATCTCTACATAGTATTAGAGCAAGAATCATAATAGAAGAGAAGAGAATTCGAAGTTTGAGTAGGAGGTTCAAATTACAAGATCAGTGTTGCAAGTTTTCTCTAGGACTAAGAAGATGACTTCCACAGAACTCAGGCTCAAGCATACTTTGGAAGGAACCACAAATTTTGTGGCATGGAAGATCTGTATGGAAGTTGTATTAGATGATAACAGGCTACTAGATTACATCAAGATAGATGGTGTTAAACCCCCAGCAACTGATGCCCAGGATCTCGCTCAATGGAAGAAGGATGTAGATAAAGTGAGGAGGATCATATTAGAGGGAGTTTGAGATCATATTGTCTCGAATCTCCATGGGAAAGAAACTCCATTTACCATGTGGAAAACATTGGTTGACTTGTTTGAGAACAACAATGACCATAGGAAGTTGGCACTTAAGGACATTCTTCATAGCATCAAGATGTAGAAGGATGAATCAATTCCACAATACCTGAGCAAATTCACACAGTGTTGTGAGGAGCATGGCAAGGTCGGTATTACTATTCCAGAAGAAGATATGGTTGATCCAAATTTAAACAAGAACGCAACAAATTACAGAGATAACCATAAACACAAAGATGCAGCGGAAATAATACTTTATTTCATTAATGTAAAATACTGAAATATGCTTACAAATAGAAATGGAAATAAACCAGCTAGGGCGATGGTAGCTTATCTCTGAGAAGAGATGTGGTG
>APFE031483165.1:0-32284 GCA_000404065.3 Pinus taeda | reverse complement strand
AAGGCCTATTTATTGTTGAGAAATAATGGAAAACCCTAAACATCCAAAAACCTAACCCTAGAAGATGAAACGCCAAATTGTGGGCCCCATTTTGGGTAAATTGGTACATCAACTTCCCAGGATTGTAACTTTGGCACCCATCTCTGTTTGATGTGTATAATAGCTCGTTAGAAAGATCTATCCGAGAACTATAACTTTGGGAAGAGAAACATTAGTCCATGGGCCCAGCTTGCTCCTAGATTTCTTAAAAAAACGTCGTTTAGGGCCTCAAAACGGTTTCGGAAGTTCAGGACCCGAAAAACTACTAAAAATAGCAAATTGTGCTACAAATACGGAAACTGAAAAAACTAAAAGAGACAGTTGTGGGGGTCTAAGTGGGATAGGTGGGTGGCCGCTAACATCCACCTAGATCATTCCTCCCCCTTAGGAAGCAATGGTCCCCACTGCGTTGAGTTCCTCCATCTGCTGAACTTGGTCCCTGGTGAGCTGTTTTACAATCTCGGATGTGTCTAGTAATGGTGGGAAGCATGGTTGAGGGCGGTACACATTGAACACTTGGTGCCGGCGAAGGAATGGAGGAATGTTGTGCTCCAAAGCATTGTTTCCCACAACCTTGGTAATGCGGTAAGGACCGTGTTGGAGTGGTCTGAGCTTCTGAGGGGCTCTTGTAAGGCGTTCTTTCTGCATATGTAACCAAACTTTGTCACCCACCTGAAACTTGTGTGGTGCCCCTATGGGTGAGAAGAAGTTGTTCTTGTGTTCTTTCATGACCATATCCCTCTGCTGCTAGTGCTACATGGAGGAACCCTTTGCGAGGGTCATGGATGTGGTGACGATATTCCCCTTACTTTGGGAGTGAACCAGACAGAAAATGAATTTCCTAGTCTGGGAGATGAGCTTGCTGCATTTCTTAGCAATGATCAAAGAGGTGGCGATAGTTGGGGCTACCTCTAGTATCCTGTATAATGAATTACCCAAAGAAATAATAACAACGCAAGGCCTTGATTCATACACAGCATGTCGCCTCCACAAGTATGGTTGGCCTAATAATACATCGCAAACATCCAGAGGTGTAACATCACACGATACCTCGTATGTGAAGGGTTTGATGTTGTAGGGAAGGCGGCACTGCTGGCGAACTCGGAGATCTCGTCCTTGGTGAAGCCACCAGATACTATATGGCTACGGATGTGGTGTAGCCAGTAGGCCCAACCACTTGACGACCTTTGCTGAAATGAGGTTCTTTTGGCTCCCACTATCGACAATGAATTACAATGGCGAACCCTTCACCCACATCTGTGAGTGGAAAATACGCTCCCCCTCCTCTAGATCTCCAGACTCATTCTTCTAGATCTTGGCAGTGGCAACAGTGGCGTTGGGCTCCGCATCAATGATCTACTTCCCTTTGCCATTCCCCTTGTCGAGTTCTGACTCAAGTTCGGAACATGCATCTGATTCTGAAGCCTTCAACTTGGCCACCAACGACTGCTTGGTCCAACACTCACTTGTGTTGTGAGTGGGGCTCTTATGGAACTCACACCATTTTCATTTTTCCTTCTTTGACTTTGTGGTGTTGTTCTTTTCCTGCGGCTTCGATGGGTTGTCTTGGGTCACCCCGCCTTGGCTTTGTCCTCTGGTCTTTGGATTTGTAAATCCAAAGTCTTGCTTCTTTTGTTCAAACTTCTGCTCAATTTTGACAATGTATCAGTACGCCGTGCCGAGCGAGGATATGTTCAAGAACTCCATCTCTCCCTGGATGTACTTGTGTAGGCAGCAGCGGTATTTGAGTACCAAATGTAGCTCAGAATCCTTGATACCCAACTATGTGTGAAGGGTATGAAAATGTTTGTGAACTCTAACACATCTTGGTCCCTTCCCTATCGCAGCATGGTCCACTTTATGTATTTGTCCTCATAGCTTTTCACAAGGTAGTACTGCTCCTTGATGGCCTCTCGGAATGAATTCCAAGTGGGTGCGACTGAAAATAGTGAGCCCGTACTTTCATCCTTCTGCTCACAGTAGGTTTCCCACCAGTCCTTGGCGTGGGGGGCTGGTTTGAGAAGAGCAAAAATAATCTTTTCCTGACTGGAAAAATCATGAACAGAAAAAAATAACCTTCTAGCAGATTTAACCATTTATCTACGGCATCTGCGTCTATCTAACCCTCGAAAATGGGGATTTCAAAATTAACTTGTACCTTAAACGGTGTGGAATTTCCAGAGTAGTTGTTGGAAGCCGATGCATCGCCTTTGGGTAGTCGCTGAAGGATCTGGGCAAAGTTGTCCATCATCGCATTCCTTTGTCGCTCGAGGGCTTCTTCGAGCAAGATTTTGATAGGATCTCCTGCCCCCCATCTCTTTTCATTCGCCATGGGAGGCCGTCGGGATTTTCGAGGCTAATCTTGTAAAGGTTCAACCAGATCAAGCCCTAACTCCTTATATCCCAACCTCGTTAGGGACATGCAAAGAAAAATAGAGAAAGAGCAGACCGCCCTGATACCACTGATCTGGATTTAAATAGGAACGTAACAAATTACAGAGATAACCATAAACACAGAGATGCAATGGAAATAATACTTCATTTAATTAATGTAAAATACTGAAATATGCTTACAAACAGAAATGGAAATAAACCAGCTAGGGCGATGGTAGCTCATCTCTGAGAAGAGATGTGGTGGCTACATGCCTCTGAACTGTGTTATAATGAGGCTCGAAGGCCTATTTCTTGTTGAGAAACAATGGAAAACCCTAAACATCCAAAAACCTAACCCTAAAAGATGAAACGCCAAACTGTGGGCCCCGTTTTGGGTAAATTGGTACATCATTTTCCCAGGGTCGTAACTTTGGCACCCGATCTCTATTTGACACGTACAATAGCTCGTTAGAAAGATCTATCTGAGAACTATAACTTTAGGAAAAGAAACATTAGTCTATGGACCCATGTTGCTCCCAGATTTCCCAAAAAAAGTTGTTTAGGGCCTCAAAACGGCTCCGAAAGTTTAGGACCCGAAAAAACTGCTAAAAATAGTAAATTGTGCTACAAATACGAATAAAAAAAAAAAAAAAACAGTTGTGGGGGTCCAAGTGGGATAGGTGGTTGGCCACCAACATCCACCTAGATCAATGGTAGCTCTAGCTCTGTTGGGTCTTCCCAAGCGCTGGCACAGTTACCAGGATTTCGTGAATGGTAGAGACAAAGTACCAAGCTAGGAGCGGTTATGGTATGATCTCGTGCAAGAAGAGATCAGGCAGAACAACAAAGATGGAACTTCATCCAAGGTTGCAGATGAGGAGAATTGTGCCTTGGTTGGAAAGGGAAGGAATCCCAATCCAAAGGAGATTCTAGTCAGGCAGGAAAAAAGAAAGACTTATCGAAGATTAAATTTTTTCACTATCATGAGTTGGGACACTATTCCACGAAGTGTACACACAAGAAGGTTGGCAAGAATCCCTCAGGAGGAGCGGTAGGTGAAGCCCTAGCTTCACAATTCGAGTTGGATTTCACACTCATTGCATGCATGGTGACATCGTTAATGGGTGGTGTGTGGTATCTGGATAGTGGAGCCTCATTCCATATGATAAGAAACAACAAATTTTTCAGTGACTTGGAGGAGAAGGACCTTCGGATGCACATCAAGATGGGAGATGATGGAAGGCATAGTACGACTGGTATCGATACAATTACTTTTTAGAGGGAGTCTAGTTCTCCTCTTACATTAAAAGATGTCATGTATGTTCTGAGTTGGAAGAAGAATTTAGTTTCAGTTGTTATGTTGGAAGTCATGGCTACGATGTGATATTTAGAAAAGGAAAGGTTTTCCTTAGACATATCGCCAAGGGACAAGTGAAGCGGATTGGGGTTTGTGTGAAGAATCTCAACAAATTGGATGTAGAAGATTGTGTTGATTTGAGCACGAAAGAAGAGAAGGTGCAGAGTCGAGACATCGATGAATTATGGCATAAGAGACTTGCCCATTGCACCATGGAGCTTTGAAGATCATGCAACAAGTTTCTACAGGACTTCCCAAGGGTGCACTAGAGCAATGAGATACATCCAAAGGGTGTACACTATGGAATTACACCAAAGCCACCTTTCATGATAAGGATAGTAGAGCACAAGTTCACTCAAATGTGTGTGGACCATTCTCGACAGCCTCTGCGACCAAGCACAAGTATTATGTTATATTTGTAAATGATTTCTCACGTAAGTGTTGGATTTTATTCATGCAAAAGAAAGACCATCCATTCTCCAAATTTTGTGAATTTAAATCACTTGTTGAGAAGGACATTGGCAGGAAAGTGAAGGCTCTTAGGAGCGATAACGATGGTGAATATGTGTCGAATGAGTTCAAGAACTTTTGTGCAGAAGAAGGCATTTGACGAGAATTAATAGCACCCCATAAACCACAGTAGAATGGGGTAGTTGAGAGGAAGAACTAAAGTATTGTGGGAGTTGCACGAGCAATGTTACATGATTAGGGCCTATCGTTGCACTTGTGGGATGAAGCATGCACACAGTTGCATATGTGAAAAACAAGAGTCCTCGTCAGATTCTCGGGATGAGTACACCATAGGAAGCTTTTTCAGGGAAGAAAGCAGATGTGTCAGACTTCAGGATCTTTGGTTCATCAGTTTATTGTCATGTTTCAAAGGATGCAAGGAGAAATATAGAGACGATAGTTGAGTTGGGCATATTTGTGGGGTACGCTGATACACCTCACAACAATTGAGTGTACCTGCCATCTCAGAAGATGACAGTTGTTCGTAGAGGTGTGAATTTCGATGAAGAGAAGGCCATGAGATGTTCCCTTGAGAGGGAGCTTCAGTTGCATGCAATGAGGAGCTTTTGGCTCCAAAGGAAGAACCTCGAGATGTTGTGGAGAAACCACAAGTAGAGGAGAACAGAGTGGAAGCACCCACTCATGCAGAGACATTCATAGATGTAAGAAAGCGCACCAGGGAAGCTGAAAAATTATTACATGACGCTAGAGATAATGTGGGAGCACCCACATTACAACGCATGCAGAGGAGGTCACCAGATTGATACATTGGGTACATGGCTCTAATGAGTGAGCTAGTTGAGATAGAACCAGCCTCATTCGAGTAAGCAGTGCAGAAGCCAGTATGGGTTGATGCCTTGGTAGAGGAATATGATTCCATAGTCAGAAACAGTGTTTGGGAATTTGTCCCAAGACTAAAGAACAAGTTAGTGGTAGGTTCAAGGTGGATCTACAAGGTGAAGCAAGCAGCAAACAAAAGAATCAAGAGACACAAGGCCAAATTTGTGGCCAAGGGATTCTCTCAGGTAGAGGGAATTGGTTACCAGGAGACCTTTGCTCTAGTAGCAAGGTACTCTTCTATCAAATCAATTATAGCACTTGCAGCGCAGATGGGATGGAAGATACGTCAAATGGATGTGAAGACAACATTCCTCAATGGAGTGATTGAGGAAGAGGTGTACATTAAGCAGCTAGAAATATTTGAGACCTTCGACAGAGAATCACATGTGTACAGACTCAAGCAAGTGTTGTATGGATTGAAACAAACACCCTATGCTTGGTACACCAAGATCGACAACTAT
The DNA here is from genome assembly GCA_000404065.3 of Pinus taeda. Lineage (NCBI taxonomy): Eukaryota > Viridiplantae > Streptophyta > Pinopsida > Pinales > Pinaceae > Pinus > Pinus taeda. The sequence continues at coordinate 26,704 of APFE031483165.1, read as the reverse complement.
TTCACCAAGTTGGGATTCACCAAAATTGAAGCAGATGCAAACCTTTACCATATTGTTGTTGAAGGTAAATTATTGATTATAGTATTATATTTCTATGATTTATTTTTAACCGGTGATGATAAGTTGATCAAGTCTTGCAAAGAGGACCTTGCAAGAGAATTCGAGATGAAGGACATGCGACTCATGCATTATTTACTCAGTTTGGAAGTATGGCAAGGAGATGAGGAACGGTTTGTCTCTTAGGGCAAGTATGCCACTATTTACAGGTAACTTGCAGATTCACATATGTATTTGGTAAACACACAACCAGACATGTGTTATATAATTAACCATGTTAGTCAAGAAATGGTTAAGTAAACAAAACTGTATTGGAAGGCGACCAAACATGTGTTGAGATATCTCAGAGGCACTACTCAGTATGGTCTTTGGTACAAACGGACAAAAGGAGTGAAGCTTCAAGGCTTCACAGATGCATATTAGGTGAGTAGTCCATTAGATCGGAAGAGCACTTCACAAGGAGTCTTCAGTATTGGGTCAGTAGCAATTTCTTGGTACAGTAGGAAGCAGAGATCAGTTGCACTTAGTTCAGCAAAAACAGAGTACATCGCTACTAGTCAAGCAGCTTGTGAAGCTAGCTGGATGAGGAAGATTCTTGTTGGGCTATTTGGTTAGATGATGGACCCCATTGTGATTTACTGTGACAATCAAAGTTGTATCAAACTCTCTTAAAATCCAGTTTTTCATGATCGATCCAAGCATATTGACATCTGGTATCACCATATACACGATTATGTGCAGAGGTGGATCATGTCGTTGGAATATGTTCCTACAAAGGAACAAGATGCAGATATTTTGACAAAGGCATTGTTAAGAGGAAAATTTGAGTTCCATAGAGACAGAATTGGGGTATTTGATAATCCATTTCTTGTTGAGAGGGAGTGTTGAAAATGGCAACAAGAAAATTCTGATTTAAATTTTCCTCAAACTAAATTAGGAGAAATATGTAATTCCACATCACAAGACAACAAGAATGAGTTAACTAAGTTAATTTCACTTAGATAGCTCAGTTAATTTGAGTTGAGGGCCTAACTTGAGTCATGTAGAATGGTTCCTAAATTTTAGGAGCCTAGGTTGAGTTTAATTTGAGTTGTAATAGTTTAATTAAGTTAAAATGAGTTAAAGTCAGTTAAACTAGTTCCAACTGTTGGAGGAACTAGTAGGAGGTTTAGTAGTGGGGTGCAAATCCAGTGTTCAAATAGTTAACTAATAAATCAACCATAATTGACTCATGCATGCATGAAATTTGAGTCACCCAGTTGAGATTGGAGTTCAAGGGCAGTGTACTATTAGTTGTATAATTTTATGAGTTGTACAGGTGGTGCATGTAGTCAAAGAAGGGCTTATAGGGATTGCACAATTCTAATTGGGAATTTCCCTCATTAATAGGGGGCTAATTCCAAAGGAAACAACAAGGAAATAGGAGCTTGGAAGGCAACAAAATTGGTTGAGTATTGGCCAGAGTCAACTTGCGAGGCAATGAGATAGATTATACTTGTGTAGAGATTGTTCAAGCTTGAACAAGCATTGTATTTCTTCTCTATTTTCTGATCTAATGCAATACAGATAGGAAAGGGTTTTGAGTAACAAGGTTTCCCATTAGATAAATCTCTAAGCATATGTGATTGATTCTTGTCTCATGTTTATGTTGTGATTTCTCGATCAATTAATTGTTTCCGTTGATGAGAAGAGTAGATTCAAGTCTTTTGTTTTAGCATATTACATAAGTTGTTTGAATCTACAAGGAATTTCTACATCTCTATATTCCATATTTTATCTATTTCTTACTTTCATTTAAGGGTTCATCATTTTTATCCTCTAATATTTATTTCCATTTTAAATGAACATCCTCCTTCACATTTTGCTTTGATGACTCTTCGATCTCATAATGTGCTTCCTTTGATTTATCCCCTTCTCTTGTTTCTTATTGTTGTTATAGGTTGGATGGACTTGTGCTCTTTTGGTCTCCTTTTGGGTTTTTTTATCTAAGTAGTGGGTGACTATATTTAAGTGTTAAGGAGAGGTTGGATATTCCCTCTCTTCTGTAAACCTATAACTTCAATATTGTTATTTTTCAATGTCATTATAATCTTGATCTCTGTGTTCTTGATCAATTTTCTCTCCTTTCTAAACTTTCTTGGACTCTTGCATATTTTAATGCTTTTTAAATCCTAACTTGCTTGCATCTATGCAGTGTTGATCAATGGTTATTCAAGCATCCCCAAAAAAATTACATTGGCGTCTTGAGGTAGAAGATTGTATGGGAGAGTCAACCTTCTAACTAAAGGTGTCGAGGTGCTCTTTTTTTTTATTAATAATATGTAGTTCATGTTTGTTTTGGCTACATGCTTATATTAGAGTACTTACATTGATATGAGTGTTTCTAGAGAAAGGGAAAACCTTGTTGTCTTTCCTAAGTGGGGTATTGTTTGACAAGTACGCTCAAAAGGTCCAACCTCCCTTATTTTATTTGTTGCCTTCCCTTTGCTTACTTCAACATGATATCTGAATAATAGTTATTTGGATCACAAGGCCAAGGGCTCCAAGCCCAGCTAAGGAATCAATAAACCTCAAGGAACCAACTAGTCTTCTCTTTATTCTTACTCTTAAGCAACACATGAGGAAAATAAGTAATCAAACTTGCTTTATTTTTCTTATTTTATTTGTTTGGGTTGGGAAAATAAAGAGAGAAAATAACTTTTTCAATCTTGTTCCTCTTTTACTCATTATAGTTTAATAAGCTAATCTAGGTACCAAAGTGAGAAAAGGAAACAAACATGTTTTACTTTCTTTTGTTGTTTTTTTCTCTCTTGGATTTTCTTGATTCATTTAGATTAGATTTTCCCTACTCGCTTGATTAAGAAATACTATTAAAACCATCTTGAGCACATCTTTAAGTTAAACCAATCTCCATAGATCCAGATATCCTCATTATGTACCCTCTTGCCCATTTCCTTGGTTTACTACATAAAACAAAGTGTCAACTTATTTCCTATCCTAAATCCTAGTCCATTAAGGCTTAATGTGCATGTGTTGTTATAGAGCAACCTTTCAGGAAATGCTATTAAAGCCACCTTAATACATATTTTAAATCAAATCAAATTCAATACATCTAAATATCCTCATTCTTTACCATCTTACTCATTTTCTTAGTTTCATGCATATAACTAAGTGGCAACTCATTTCATCTCCTAAACCTTAGTCTTTTGCTTTTTGGGTTTCTTGCATACAATTAAGTGGTAACTCACTTCCTCTCCTAAGCTTAGCCATTTCAAGGTTAGTATGCATTTGTTGTTGTAGATTGAGCTTCTTCCTTGAGGTTTTTCTATGCATTTGTTGTTGTATATTGAGATTCTTCCTTGAGGTTTTTCCTTGAAGCTCATAAGTTGTATCCTTTAGTAGTAAAGTAATCCTATGTTTTTTGGAAAGTCTTATTGCATTATCTAGGTTGAGTGGGCATATCCCTTTTGAATCCCACTCATCTCCTTACTATCCTGGCAACTCTCGTGGGATAAACTTTCTTTCACGTCACCTTTCTCATTCTTCCTTTCTACTTTTTGCTTGCTTCTCAATCTCTATGTATGGGGAAATTATTTTCCCACCTCCACTTCCTTTTTAATAGTGTTGATGTTCGAAATGGATATCAAGCACAACAATGAGAACACCCTTACAAGACTCTCAAGGGAAAGGAAAGGATAGAAGCCCAAGTTAGGTTTAAAACTCTAAACTCACTAATTGTGTGACTAGATTGATTAGTTACACAAATTAGCATAGTTTGTACCCTTAAAGGTACTGATATTCTTGTGTTTGATTTTAATATGTATCATATGTTAGTGATTAATTGCCTTTAAATGTTCAATTAGAATGCAAAATTAATCCTAATCAGTTGTGCGCTTGTGTTTCCTTGTTGCCCGTCAACTAGAGTTATTTTCATTCATACTCAATCAAGTGGAGACCAAATTTTAAAATTTGGCCAATGCCAAATGGCTCGCACCTATTGAGTATGAAGAAACTAGTATCTAAAAATTTAGAATCAATTTAAGTTATTGTAGTTCTTCTTTAGTGAGGCCAACAAGGGTGATTTATTTTCATTAACAATACAACAATAAAAGGAATACCAAAAGCAAGGAATTTGGTTGTGATCATCCTCTCATTGAACAACCTAATTTGTTAGTTTCATCCAATATTTTACATACTCAAAAACAGAGGTCATATGCTCAAGATATCACCATTTTCCCTAGCAATTTTTTTTGTTTGAAAATTGAATAAGTGTTATTTCTATGTGAATTTACTCTCCTACCCCACATTACTTACCTTACCTCTTTTTTCCTACTTATCCATTTTACTAATTACTCCTTTTCCACAATTTTCTCCCCCTCCTTTATTTAGTCATCTTTTGCAACACCCTTCTCTCCCTCCTTCTTTACTTGGTCAATCTAGAAATTTATTTGCAACCACTTGCTCCCCCTCCTTTACTTTATTCATTTTTTTTCAACCTCTTTCCCCCTTTCCTTATTTACTTAGTTAATTTATTACTTGCATGAGCCTACACCTTCTAAACTCTTGCACAAGTTTGATACTTAGCCAAATTTTGCAATTGTGGGTTGTGAGAAAGCTTATCATGTACTTCCAAGCCCACAAGTACAAAACACTCAAGATACACTCATGTTTCTACAATTGCCAAATTACACCCCACCTCACTGAAATTGCACCTTCATGACTAACCATACTTAGACATTTTATCATTTTCCATACTTAGTCATTTTCACATCACTACATCACTTTACCTCTTAAACCTTCACCAGAATACATCACTTTACCTCCACAACTCTCACCCCACTACATCACTTTAAATCTACAACACCTACCAATGACATGCAACAACGAAGCAAACCCATCTCTAGGTGACGCTTGGAAGGTATGGATTGGACATTGATTACAAGGTAGTAACTTAACGCGATGACTAGGCATTGAGGTCGTGACCAAAAGCTACAATATCCCAATGACACGTAGCAATGAAGTAGACTTATCTCTAGGTGACACTTGGAAGGTATTGGTTGGACATTGATTATGAGATAGTAACTTAGCATGATAATTGGGCATTGAGATTGTGACCAAAAACTACAATATGCACAACCTATGTAGTGTTCGATGGCTCTCCCCACTTCACACACAAACAATATTGGGAGGAAAATTCTTTATCAACGTATTATTAGTACTCTCCCACAATGCATGAGGGATAAATAGGGTGGATTTACAAATCAAAGACCAAGGAATAAATCAATGGTTGTTGAGTCCTTATCTTGTAGAGGCCATACCTTGAGTTTGAAATGTCCAAATTGAGCAAATGAGAGCTTGTTGGAAAGCTAGAGACATGAAGAACAACTTGGAAATGGTGTAAATTCCTCTAATAATAGTTATCATGCCATGGAGGGATGCAAACTTTACCTCGACCCAACCCTGACACGGGCTAGGGTTTCTTTACAGCAGTCTGCTAGAGCTATCTTCCCCATGTCCTAAACTAGGCCCGTTTTCCATCTGACGCTACCATGTGAACGTCGTTTCCATGCTCTGTTTGTTCATATAAACATGAACCCTCTCCGTTTACCTGCAATCGCACTTATGCTCTACCATTTACCCTATTTGCAGTTGTTAGTCCCCCATAGCGATAGTTATCTCTGAATATGGCGGCAGCTGGCGTAACCTTCGGAGTAGTTATGGACATAGAATTAGTTGATTATTCGGAAGACCCTCTCATGAGTACCTCTATATTTGGCAAAAACTTAAGCATATAAGGGTTTTTTCCATATAGTAGCGACCTGGCTGAAGCTATCGCTTTGCTACCCTTGATCACGGGACCATCGTGCTTGGTCATTAACCTACCTGATGCACCGCCCTCCTAGCCGCCTTTTGCTATTCCTCCACCGTCGCCAACCTCCCTGCAGTTTGTGGCTCGTTGCATTGGCCCTGACCTTACTGCTTGCTCCTTTGGATGCCCTTCCCTCCAGCCATCCGCGAGTTCACACTACCCCACTCATTCATCTCTCGGTGTGCCTTCGCCCTATCAAGGTCCCTCCTCCCTGACACCGACATCTTTCCATCTTTCTGGTAGCTTCACGGAAATCCCCCCCACTTCTGGACACTTTCCCCTCGGACCCTGACCTGAACCCCTCAAACCCTAACCCTACAAACCCTCCCTGCAACGAAGCACAGAATGACACCATTGTCACGGATCATAGGCCTAGAAAACAACAGAGGTGTGTGAAATCAAGGGCGCAAGATGTAATTATCAATTGGGAAGAATACTTTCAGTGGGGAGAAACCATGGACATGGCTGAGTGAGTCCTGGTTGGGAGAGGGTGAGGAAGGAAATATTTGGTGGCACGGCTAAAACAATGGGTTGTTGAAATATGGGGACAACACCTGGAAGAATTGCCCTTCGTACAAACCTTTGTCTATGGTTGGTTCACTTTGCGTTTTGCTTGGGTCGAACACACACACTGGTTCTTGTCTTCATTTTGGCATATTGAACAGGCACCTATACTATTAAGGAGATGGAGCCCTCTTTTTGATCCAGATAGGGAACATCTCGGGGCTGGGCCTCTATGGGTTCGCATTCCTGGCTTGCCGCTACAATTCTAGTTCGCGAACGTCTTCAGGCGCATAGGAAACACACTCGACACCTACCTGGAATATGATAAATCATATCTCGCCATTGGGATCATGGCCTTCACAAGGATCTTAGTTCACCTTGACATCATAGAAGGGTTACAACAACAAATTACTTTGTGCTTGAGGAACTACACGCAAACACATATCCTCGACTATGAGGGGGTGCCATTTAGATGCAGGCATTGTCATAAAGTGGGACATCTCTACAAATATTGCCCTCTACTAAGGAAAGCGAGGACTGAGAACAAGGGGAAGACAATTCCAGCAAAGGATCATTAGGCACCGGCTGGTCACCCCCTTTCGTTCGATGAAATGGAGCATATAGCTCCTGCTACAGCTGAAACTCACCCAGACTCGGCGACACCGAAGAAGCGTGGAAAAGCATCTCTTCAGCCTCCCTACCCACCATTGACTAGGTCAAGGGCAGCTGCAAATACCATGTTATCTTCAGGGAACACAACACACATGCTGACAAGATTTCCAAGGAGGCAGCGGTCCGGCCATGCGACACATGGATGATACAAGAGCAGAGGAATGGAGACCATTATCAATATTATCATCGCCCTTTTATGGACCATGTAGTTTAGGCTCAACTGGAGCCTGTTTTTTTTATGATATGCTTATTATTTGACTACAGGTCTATATATTTTTCAGATGCATCTATAGACATGTGTACTCTCTACGCAAAGTATTTTTATTTTGAAAACAATACATGAACATATCTAAAGACAAAGTCTCCCTGCGTGGAGAACTTATATGTTTTTTTCTTCACTTGATAGGCTTACAGCCTCTTTTTTATGCATATGTGAACACCATTTACAACATGTAATTTTCCTTAATAGAATGAAAATTACGATTTTTTCCAAGGGGAAAAGATAGTTATCATGCCATAAAAATTAAAACACATCCATATCTATTTATAATTTGGAAGAAAATTATTTAAAAAAATGACTTATTAAAATGAAATTTTGAATCTCTAAAGTGGGTCATGTTTCCGAAAAATCAAGCAGGCCTTTTAGAGGGAAACCTTACAAGGTATAAACTAGACCAAGGGATAACAATGGGGTAGTGGCCCACTATCACAACCATCAAAACCCCTTGCTCTTTACATATTTTCATTGATGGGAGAAGTCCTTGTTTATGATAAGGTCACCTAAGATAGATGGTTTAGGTATGATGTGTGAGGTTACTTGACTAGACCTTCTACAAGAAAAACTAAATAATGTTTCAAGGATCCAATGGGAGGAAATATGATTTACTTGGAGAGACCAAATATATGCAAACCAAGAACCAAGGCTTAATCAATGAGTTGATAGTTGGGGCAGCTAAAGTTCCAAGTGAGGAGAAAGGGCTTCAAATAATGATTTTCAACAACAACAAGGAACATGAAACCCTTAAGAAGCCCCCATCTTGAAGCTAAATCCAAAACTAGGGTTAGCTTAGGGCTAGTAACCATGGGAAAGAAATTTGTGGATGAAATTAGAAGGAGGGATTTTGTGGCAGCCACTATCCTCTTGGCATTTAGACTCTCTAACTCTGAAAATTCTTCCCTATAAATTCTCACCAAAGCCTATCTTGGTTGCTTGGCCTTAAAGGAGTCGAATTAGGGCAAATATAAAGTATAAAATTTATGGATACAAGTTAAAGTGATCACAAAAAAAGGAGGGTCGATGCCTTATTCTTGGTTGAGTGGAGTCTATAATGTGATAGGTGAGCCAATAAGTTTCCAAGGAAGCTGTAGTAGAATAACTTAGCAATTTATCTTCGATAGGGGTGCGGTTCTATTGGCGTAGTTTTTAATAAATCTTCGATAATATTCGGTCAACCCTAAGAATCCTCTTAGCTTAGAGATATTAGTTGGTTTGGGCCACTTCTTTATAGCCTCTTGTTAGGATCTACTTTAACTCCTTCCTTGGATATTATATGTCTGAGATATTCTACTTCTTCCTTCCCAAATGTACATTTGGACTTCTTGGCATAGAACTGATGCTCTTCCAATAATGTAAGAACTTTCTCCAATTGTTGTAGGTGCTCCTTCCAAGTTTTATTATAAATTAAAATGTCATCAAAGAACACTAACACGAACTTCCTTAGTGTTGACAGTGTTGGACCAGCCAACATGTCAACGAGATCTTCCCCGTAAGAATTCCTAATTAGACCTCAGACCATTTAGTGTAGGAGTCCCAGCAGTGGGTCGTAAGGTAATGCCTTGATCGCGATGTTGCACAGAGGCAAGTAAGATAACTCTGTCAATAGAAAGGGTGTGACTGGTGCAGTGAGTCAAGGAAGGTGTATGAGAGGTTCGAACACTTCGAAGGGGGAAGGAGGTGAAGGTGAGTTCCAGGTTGAAAGGGATCAGTCCCAACTCGGCTAAGAACACACAACACAAAGGACATGCACAGCTTATGGCAGAGCAGTCCACTCGGATGCGACAATCACATTATACAAGGTAAAATAACATGAACAACACTCACGGATCACTCCGAGACGAGTGTGGCGGTTGTTATAGCAAGTTTCACGTGAAAGGTTTGTCTAATGTCTGACAGAGCAGTCGACATGGACGGTGATAGTATTAACGACATAAACAACACATTAACAACAAGATTCATATAACTGCATGTGAATTAGTTCATACACAAGTACATAAGTTAAATAACATATATCATTAAGGCAACCTAGAGCAGTCCAACTACAATAACAACATATGCATGAAATTGTGTTGGCTCTTATTATATAAAGAAGTGTAAGTCTCAATCATATAATACATCCATGTAAACCTGCTAGCCCCAACAGTGGAACGTTACAGCCACATCCGCCTACTCTTGCAAAGAGATGTACTAGATCCGTGCAGTGGAGAAACCAAGGCACATTACAACATTGTCCAAGCCTTCTTCAAGATTGTCTTAGTAGAAGCTTGGCTGACCAAAAGCCTCTACAATGAGTTATGAGGGACTATTTATAGCAAAGGGCGGTGACCCTTGACATTCCCCTTTGTGACAGTTCAACTACCCTCATGACTCTTCACCTACTCTATGATTGTTACATCCAACTGTTGACACTTGAATTACACTCGAAATGACTCAACATTATAATGCACATGTACTCATGTGAGACAATGTGGCTTGAGAAAGCCTTGCAAGACATCACTGACACTCAGTCTGTTGTGGTGAGACCAACTCTTTGACATGCTTGTGATGGTGAAGTTGGTGAGCTGATTCCAAGCTTGGCCGTCTGTGATGGTGTGCATGCACCTCATGGTGACATCTTGCTGAGGCAGACTCTTGCTTCCGTTGCAACTGGTGCAGTGGTTCGGCCCCTTCATCCAACTCATCTACTAACATGTGCATGGTCTTCTTAAGTGCAGTTGAACCGACAACACATTGATGCATAGTGTTCGTGTTGATCTTCAAGTGTGTGTTGGTGGTCATGCGCATCAACTTGCCGAAGTACATGTTCAGCCCCAGTTGGACTTGCTTCTTGTCTTCGCCTTGGTGAGTGTGTTGAATGAGTTGGATTGCATGCGTGCGCTCATCCACATGCATGTTGTTGAATCCCTTAAATGCGATCAACAACACTGCTCATGGATCCTTAACTTGTACATGTGCAGTTACATCCATGAGTGCATGTTGCACCCACTGTTGTTCATGTTCTTGTTGCATCTCATTCGTCTGTCTGTGCAGCTTCATGTTCTTCCTGAGTTGTTGCTTCAACACATGCAACTCCTTCTTTGTTTCATCTTCTGCCTTCGCGTGATCTTCATGTCACGCTGCCACTTCTTAGCCAGAGTCTCCAAAGTTGTTTTCATCATTAATGGACCTACTTGAGCTTGCAACCTTGTTCCACCTCCGTTTTGTCAACAACCCTCCTCTTGCATTCCTTGCATTTGGTATGTTGTCTTTAGCTGCTGTTCATGATGTTGGTCACTGTGATGTTGTTGTTATCATATCTTGATGTCCTTGTCTACGAACAACTTGAGGTCTTCGTGGGTAGGCAAGTCCATGGACACTTGATTGACTGCATCCCTAAGTGTGCTTTGAACAATGTATTCATCTCTGCTCTCCTGAAAACCATTGTACCTGTACTGTTGAGAGGCAGATGAACACCCGAGATACCTAGAGACATGGAAACACTCATAGCAAGCAATCTGTCACTTGAAAACTAAAATGGACATGAGAACTGACTTGCAACATACCTGGGTGAATGATCATGAAGGTTGCATAATTTCAGTTGAGAGGTCGGTAGACCAACTACTAAGACTACACAAGGCAGAGTCCATGCTACTAGGAGACTGACTGACTACTGGAATTGCACAAGGCATAGTCCAGTCTACCTGCTGACTGTTGGGATTGTGCAATGCGCAATTCTAGCTAGGAAGGACTACCGGACCAAGGAAAAATTTGTGCAATTTATTAGGCCAAGCAGCCACTGTCCACCAGAAATGCGCAAAACAGTCCCGGAGTCCAGTGTTGGGCATGAATGTGCAAATCTGGAGAGGAAGGTGAACCTTCATTTCCCAGATTGCGCAATGCAGCCTTGGTGAAGGTAGAGCCCGGGCCAAGGTTGGCCCAATTCGCTAATGGGCAACTGAAAGCAAGTTAGTCAATGATGCATGGTGACACTAAGTGATAGTAGAAGTGATTGATAGTGCATGCAAAACGTGAATGAAAGATTCAGCAAATAGATCAACATGCATGTGGGTGAGGCAGTTCACCGGTTAGGTGAACATCCGTGCAAAACAGTTTCATGCATGCGGCATCAATGAGATAGAAATGAAAAATGAAACAAAGCTAGGACAAGCTAGAATACATACAAATGACAGCAGGTGTTCCACGAAATCAAGCAAACAATACTCCCACAAGCGAAAACACGAAAAGCGACAGAAATGAAGCACAAGGCATGGGAAGAGGGCTTACCCCAAAACAGCTAAGTTGAATGTGCCGACTACTCCTAGTTGTGATGTGGGATGTCAGGGCTACAAGGTTGATGTGAGGAATGAGCTCTGCAACATTCGGTTGATGAGTTTTGATAACATCGAGGTTGTGACATGCATGCCACGAATCTAGGGGAAGCGAAACTTGGTGGGAGGTTTCGGAATTGCTCCTTGCATGTAACCTCCAACTGCTAAACATAGATCCCTAAAACAAGGGATGCCTTTGCATGTTGCCTTGGGAGAAGCAGTCCATGCATGAAATTCTATTTTTCCTAGTCCCGAAGGGAACCAATCATCTCAGCCGCACATGTAAGAGACTACTCGACTGCTGGAGAAAAACACATTTCTGGCTGGTAGTTGGGCTGGCTTCCCAGGATATTTGCACAATTTTTGGGCAGAGTAACTAATTGTTTCCTAGATTTGTGCAAATCCTAGGCTGAACAACTTGCTACTAGGAAAATTTGCGCAAATCCTGCTGGGAGGGTTGGTTGGTAGGATTGTGCAATCCTGGAGCCTAGCATGCTGTCAAAGAGGATTGTGCAATTTATGGAGGAAAGGCTGGAAACCCTCCAAAAATGCGTAATTTTCTTGGGGAAGCTGTTGAGCCTGCAACTAGACCAAGTCTGAGTGAACAACCTATGAGGGGAATGGATGAAGCTATGATCGGCAGGCTGCCTTTGTACAAGAAAGACACTGAAGCTTGTGAACTTGATGAAGCAAGGCAAGCTACTGAGTAAGGTTGGTAGGGAGGCTCCAAAACAGGCTAAGGACAAATTTTGGAGGGTGGTTGTAGCTGCTACAACACTTGGCGATACACTGGTAGAACTCCAACTCTCTGAGTGGACCTTATTTGTGAAAAGCAAGTTTAGCACCCCAGGAAGTATTGCTTAGTTCTCAACTCATCTTTGCTTCACACTAGCTTGATTGTAAGGTGTAGCATCTACCAGACTCTTGGTCGATTGACACACATTCCAAGCCAAGGAAACACAGTTGTTTCGATTGGGGTTGAGGGGTATAGAGGTGCACAAGCAATATAGTCATCAGAGTCTTAGTTTCATCTCTAGTGTTTCTCCACTGCCAACAGGCCTGGACAGTACCCCAGTGGAGTCACATAGGAACACAAGCATGGCTCCGCTACCAACGAGCCTGGTTAGTACCTTGGCAGAGTTACTTGCATCACCTCCTTGTGCAGGAAGTGTTTCTCTTCTTTCGCCTTATTCATTTTTCATTTTTCATTTTTTTAACTTTTCATTTTTACTTTGCATAACAGTTATTCATTTCAGAGGTGGAAGAGGGATCCCAACTTATTGAGAGCAGAAGAGGTTGTTCCAGTAGAGAAGTAGTTTATTGTATCTCTGATGTGCTTGTGAAGGTTTCCCCCCTCACCTTACTCTACTTGACTGAGCTGACAAGGGTTAACCCAAAAACAATCGACTAGAGAATGTGACACTAGTTAGCGCGAAAGCATTGTGTTTTCACCAAGGTTCACTTCGAACAGTACGTATTTTCCTTCGACGTATCATGGACTAAAAGTAACAAGCTCATCACACATAGGCAAGAAGATAGATAACCAAGTATTGATAGTTGTACAAGCCCTCTTGTACTTTACCTAGCTCGCTTCAAAAGTCATACATGGTTTCATGCAAAACTAACCTATGAACGAAACAATCGAACAAACTAATAATCAATAAATCAAATCAATAGCAGAAGCGAAAACGAAAACGAAGCAAGTAAAAAAACAAGCAAGCAAACAAACAAGCAAACAAAGCATGTAAGCAAACAAGCGTGCAAGCAAACAACTGAAAGAAAATACTACTCCTACTCCTACATTAACAGTGCATGGGCCTGATCACATGAAGTGATACTTCCAATGCAGCCACCGACGCATTGGTAGAACTATGTTGGTGAAGGCTCTATTTGCGAGCAACCTAGTTGTGCAAACCTGCAAGCAAGAAATATATGACAATGAATACAACCACACTTATGTTTCCAGGTACCCATGGGAGATAAGTGAGTACATGTGCATGACAGGTAGTCCGTGGACTTATCATGGTGCTGTGTGACACTACGTGCAACTTTGAAGCATAAGCACACTCTTGATTGTGACATGCAAGCAAACGAAAGAAAGAAAGATAACTTGCATCACGCACGAGTGCTTGCAATGTAAAACTCCTTTAATGCATGAGCAATGGGATCATGTAGTTCGAGTGGAGGAAGTAAAATCTGAGTGTTAGATTGATCTTGAGTGCATACAAAAGAGGAGCTTTGAGTGTTTGAAAAATTTCATGATCGGAAGCGAAACCAACCTTAGGACAGTGAGGGCCTGACATAACCATCAACTCGGGCTGAAGTGCCTCGACAGTCTGTGGGGTCTCGACTTCGTTGACAGATGGATCTTTGTAGGCCAGTGGCTTAGACGAATTGAGAATGAATGAATCAACATTGTGATCGGATGATGAGGTGAAGAGATCGCAACAACGAAGATCAGAAAATTCAGGATGTTGGTCAGCATCCTCATGATTTGATGAATCACACAGAGAAGTAGATGAGAAGGAAGGATTTTCACCCTCTGCATTTCTGGAAAGATCAGATGAAAGATCAAGTGGATTTTGAATGAATGATTGGTCCTCTCCGTTGTTGGATGATGGGATAACATATGGTATGTTCTGTGAAAGATCAATAATGGGTGCATCCGGGGATGAAGACACATGCAAAATCATGGATGGAAGGTTCACCAATGATGTTAGGAAAGAACAGAGGGGAGTGTTAGGTCGCTATAATACTAGTGATTACCCCATTACTATTGTAGTTGTATCCATTATTAATATTGTTGTGCCCCTATTGTCCCCATATTTTTATTACTGTGCCCAATAGAATCCCTCTATTGTTATTTTTGTGGCTTTTTATTATTATTGTAAGGTCGGCTAGGTTATATTGTGACTCCTTAGACTCCTATATATAGAAAGGAGGTTTTGTCATTTGAATCATCCAAGAATTGTTCATTTATGTAATGTAAAGGAGGTTGCCCCCTCGAAGAGGCTGAATTATAAGGCGTGGATCTCTCTTTTCTATCTTTTTGTGAGCTGGTTTCATAACATATCATGTTATGATAATAGATGTCATTTAATTCTAGAAAAGGTTCAAATATGTTAATATATACACAAATCCTAGCATCTGAGATGTATCTTCCTTATTTTGTGGCTTCTAAAATTTCCACAAAATATCCTACTACATCCCCAATGCCTTCCAACATTTCGTCTTCCTAAAATTCCCTTGGTAAAAGGGATAGACAAACCCATACTAAATTTATCTTGAAATATTCCTTGTTTAGGTTAAAATAATATGTCCATAAGCATAAATACAATCTAGTTGAGTTGTAGAAGTAGGGGCTATTCTAAAAAATCATTGTCATATCCTCCAGGATGATGAAGATAACTATAAAAAAATCCTTTGGCGCGTAGCTCTAGGTTGATCTAATATGTGAGCTTCCAATTATGTTGAATCCATTAGGTGAGTGATTTAGTTTCTCATTCATATTAATAATAAATTTAGTAATAAGCTCATGCAGTATTGGATGAGTATAAAAATGGTGAACAATAATTTTGAAGAAATGAAATAGCCATCCATATCAATTGCAATATTGGAATTATAGCTTTATGTCCTCTATAGATCTTTAAATATTAGAAGAAATGTAATTCATCAAACGTTAAGCATTAATAGATTGTTTTCATTTTATTCTTTCATTCAAAATCATTCCAAACTACTAGCATCATTGAGCAATATATAAGTGAAACATACAACAACCTTTCGAGATAAAGTCGACTCCGATTGATTAATGAAGGTTCAAACCAAAATCTTTGATGTATGTATTCTCTGTAAATTAGAGTAGATGGTTTTCTCTCATCCATGCATGTTAGGAACATAATGGAAATAATAAAAGCACGTTAAGACACATAATTTAATTAAAAATCTCTAGTAAAGTGTCTCTAAACCTAAATCTATGTTTTGTGTGTCTCCTAGAGGGCATAACATATGGATTTATCTTGGTTAGGGGCATGATAGTAGTAAAAAATTATGTCAATTTAGCTAAATGAATTAGAAGGAAATCATGAAAAATATATGCATGCAATCTAATAGTTGGAAAGTGTATTTCTAAGCTAATGTATATGCCTTTAATCGTGGGTTACAATGTGAAAATTTTGAGACAATACAACACACTGCCTATTATTTACATTCACATCAAGAATCAAACGACCACATCATTATAAATGATATATTAATGAAAGTGATTTACAATTTTTTAATACCACTATAATGCATTTGAAATGATAAATATCTAATACACCCTGGGGGCAACGCAATTGGCAAGTACTATGAAATTGAAGTGTTATGTACCAAGAGATTTGAGGTTCAAATCCCACTAACTTACCTATGTCTATGGAAGGGGCATACATAGGAACCTAGAGGTTAGAGTGGTAGTGGTTGAAATTGACCTTGTGACATGCGAATATGAAACTCGCCCAATTATTTATTCCTTTAGTCACAAAAAAATTATAAATATCTAATAAAATTAGTATAGTGCATAAATCATGGGAGAAATGAAAAACTAAACATGTGTTACCAACACATTCCTTTAATGGGGCATGATGCTTCTTCCTTATATGCAGTGAAAAGAAAACATGAGAAAACATCTATACCACATTTTTATAGATTCATGAAATAATGGTGACATTTACCATGTATTCGTTATATCTTTATCACATTTATGCATTTTATGTGACATAGACTTTTCACCATTTTGTTTCAATATTCTATTTTAAAATATCTACACAAAATCTTTATCCAATTAATGTCAACTTAATCTATTTTAGATTAATCCTATAGTTAGGTGTTTGCAAGATTTTTGGGAAGTGATGACAATGTTTTAGGTAATGTCAACCAACATTCTAGGAACTAATGATGAAATATATATTTTGATGTAGTTTTTATCCTTAGGCTCTCTTGTAAAATAACCTTGTACCTTTCAACATCTCCAAGATTTCATGAATTCTACTGGCAATAACATGAGAAGTTTTCCACATGTTGAGAATAGGAAGAATCCGTTGAGAACCTTCATCCATTATAAATACAATTTCAAGTTTTGAGTATTTTCTTAATGTGTAGGTTCCTAAGATTATATTATTAGAAATATTGTTATTTTTATCACTTTATAGTAGGTAGCAAGACACATCAGATAAGTTATTCAGCTAAGTTTTATTTTTTCTAATTAATATCTGATTTACATCGTTGCATTTCTTAGCTTCTATTTGTTGGAAATAATACTAAGGGGGGGGGGTGGTGAATCAGTATTATCAAATCAAACACTTTTTATTTTCATACTCAGATTCATATACGCTACTTCAGTTAAGGATACCCACATATATACGCAATTGTGTTTAATGCAACTAACGTATATCCCATAAACTTATGATTCAGTTAGCTGATCTTCAATGAGTGCATCACAACATTATTAACCATATTAACAGTAAATAGGTGTAGTAAAAAAAAAAAGATCATCACACATAAGGAGCACACATGAACACCATGATATAAGATGGAAACCTAATGTGGGTGAAAACCACCTGCTGCAATTCGTCTCTATCTTCCTTTAATAAGAAACTTATTTTTACAATATTTATGTACTGGTGTAGTCTTATATCAGTATGTAGGCTTCTACCTACAGAAGGCTACAACCTTCTCTAGTTTTCCAGTTTCTACTAGAAGGGAGCTACAACCCCCTTAGCTCTTGTATTAGCCAATCCATTTACTAGTACATAGGCACTGGCCTACTGAAGGCTCCAACCTTCACTCATTTTCTAACTACTACTGGAAGGGAGCTACAACCCCTTGGCTCTTGTATTGGACGATATGTTTACCAGTACGTAGGTGTTGGCCTACAAAACTCTACGATCTTCTTTCTTCCTCCAGGGACCACGTTTCATAAATTTTCAGACTGGATACTCCTTAAGCACAACACCATAATCTGAAGCCCACGTTTCATCCAATTTTCATACTACACCCATCAACAACATTGAAACACAAAATTAATCATTACTGCAACACACCCATCAACTACACCTGCATCATCAATCTCTGAATCACCCAATACTGAAACACTGAAACCCTGTCAACAACACAGTCACCAGAACACAAAACAAACAACAGAACTCTGCAACAATAACCAGACCCAACTGCAACTTCAGATATCATATCTCATAATGTATACGCTTCTATGATGAACCAAAATGACGTACATACGCGCTTTCACAAAGGCCAACCCGCGTACAGATCTGCAAATTCTAACTTATAACTTTGTAGCTATTCCAGACATCAGTCATACCCAAATCATAACATTCATACAATAAAACATGCATCAATAATTCAGATCTAGTCTATCCATGTTCAACCCACATAATGATAATACATTCCAAGCCTTATGATCCCAATCCATCATCCATCATCAACTGCATAGGATTCAGATCAAACTAAGCATCACAAACCCATAACCAGCATACTAGATCTCACACTTCATTAGATATTCAATTCTTGCACACTTTCCACTCTTGGCCTAATGATCTTCTCCTTATATAGGTTTAGGCCTCTCTCAATATCATGGTCCAAAACCATGTAGGACCAATATCTTGGACCCAATACCTGGGGTCAACACTTCGAACCAAATACCATGGACCAATACCAAAATACCATGGACCAAATAACACGGACCAAAACTTAGTTTTCCAACATGTACACGCCTTTCATTTTGTGAACCTGTGTGTGTATGTATATGCGCCTTTTGTTATGCTAATCCACATGTATACGCACTTTCATCAAGGTTAACCTATGTATACCTTTCTCTTGACCTGCTGCACTATGATCTGTCATTTGAGTGAGTTGTCATCTGTATCATACCTCTGAGTGAGTTTCCATCAAGGAAAACACCTGTATCATAATGCCAACAATCTCCCCCTTTGGACTTGATGGAAACCACCACACCAAGTCACTCTCCCCCTTTGACATCAAGGGCAAAGGACTGACTAAGATATTCTTTTCTTTGATATACATTTTGTTGTCCATGCTCCCCCTGAGTACATTCTGAAGTTTCTGATTAATCTCCCCCTTTGTACGTGCCAAGATGTACCAATTCATCCATGCTCCCCCTGAGCACATGCAAGGTCTACAAAAGCATAACATGACTCTATACATATAATGCCAATGACCTTCCTAAAGACTCATACATACCTCAATCTCCCAACCAAGTGGGGATACACCATTATGACTCATCCATCCCATGCATAGTGGGGTAACAAGATACATCATATGACTCACAAAGACCAAGGACCTAAACAAGACCATGACAGTTATCAGTAGCTATCATACACTATATTATCTGCACTATAAGCATCTTAAACTGTAATCCATTCTCTTGGTCAATCAACAATCAATAGCAAGATATGTCAATAAGAATCATCACCAAGGGCTTCTAACCATACTGCCAACAATGCATTATTCGAAGCATATGCTCCCCCTGAACCTGTGCCAACCATCATATACCATGACAGAACCATTTCCTGAGTTTGTTCTTCTGTTTTTCTTCAGAGCTCCATATACGTGACTGTACAGTGTCTAACTCGCGTATATACATAACTTGTCTTCATGAAACCTGCGTATGAGATTTAGAACACTGATGTTCCACACTTTAAGCTTCCTCTGAGTCTGTCATGTCTGTGTACTTTGCTATGCCACATATTTCTGGCTATACTTCCTTTTCCTTCCATATCTTTAACTGTGATGATGTTTTCTCCTTTTGGTATGGAGCCCAAACTCTTCTCCTGCATTCCTTTGATATGTGTCCAAGCTTGTTACATGCATAACATCTTACATGTTTCATATTCCTTCTGTAGCAATCAACAGCTTTGTGACCAAACATATTGCAAGAAAAACAATATCCCTTAAATTATCTGGAACGTGATGATCTTTCTGAGTGATAGTCTTGAACCATTCTACTTCTGCATCTCGCTGCAACATGTCCAAGATTATGACATACATAACATTCAACATTATTCATCAGAGGAAATAATCGTCTATCACTCCCACAGTTAGGAGCAAAAGATTTTCATTGAGGAATTTCTTTCCTTGGCTGTTGATGGGGTTGTCCTCTCATCTCCTTGTTAATCATTTTAGATTTCTCATTAAATTTCCTTGCCTCACCTTCAACAAATTCATAAAAACCAAGACCAATTTTGATAGCAGGTGACCTTTGACTACTAGGAATATCATCCAAAATCTTAAAACTATCTTGAAACCGTAATAGTTTATCCTTTTCTTCTAATTTACCTTTCAAGATATTTACCTCAACCTAATGTTGTTCTTCCTTTTCCTGACATTGCTTCTTCAAAATTTCCTCAGACTTTCTTCCTTCTTCCATTTGTTGCCTTAGTTTGAGAATCTCCTTTTGTTGTTCTTCATTCAGCTCTTGCAGAATTTGATGAACTCTGAAGGCACATTCCAACTGAGCTTTTAAGTTGATAATTTCTTCTTTAAGGGCACTCTCCCTTTTCCTAGGTAGATCTTGTTGATCTATGATTTTATCTGATGCTTCATTTGCTTCTCCATCTTCAATCTGAGGTGATTCGGGATCTGAATACTTGCTTCCACTCAATGGCAGGTTGTCATTGTTCCTTTTGAGTTGTCTTCTTCTTTTGACATGCTTTCTTTCCCATTGTTCTACGAATCTCCTTCAAGCGATCAAGCTTCAACTGAAGGACCTGCTCTGATACCAAATTGTTGGAAATAATACTAAGAGGGGGGGGGGGGGGGGGGGGTGAATTAGTATTATAAAATCAAACACTTTTAATTTTCATACTCAAATTCATATACGCTACTTCAGTTAAGGATACCTGCGTATATACGCAACTATGTTTAATGCAACTAGCGTATATCCAATAAACTTATGATTCAGTTAGTTGATCTTCAATGAGTGCATCAGAACATTATTAACCATATTAGCAGTAAACAGGTGCAGTAAAACGGAACATATCATCACACATAAGGAACACACATGAACACCATGATATAAGGTAGAAACCCAATGTGGGTGAAACCACCCGCTACAATTCGTCTCTATCTTCCTTTAATAAGAAACTTCTTTTTACAATATTTATGTACTGGTGCAATCTTATATCAGTATGCAGGCTTCTATCTACATAAGGTTACAACCTTCTCTCGTTTTCCAGTTTCTACTGGAAGGGAGCTACAACCCCCTTAGCTCTTGTACTAGCCGATCCATTTACTAGTACGTAGGCGCCGGCCTACTGAAGGCTCCAACCTTCACTCATTTTCCAGCTACTACTGGAAGGGAGCTACAACCCCCTTGGCTCTTGTACTGGCTGATATGTTTACCAATACGTAGGTGCCGACCTAAAGAACTCTACAATCTTCTTTCTTCCTCTAGGGACCACATTTCATAAATTTTCAGACTACATACTCCTGAAGCACAACACCATAATCTAAAGGCCATGTTTCATCCAATTTTCATACTGGACCCATCAACAACATTGAAGCACAAAATTAATCATTACTACAAAACACCCATCAACTACACTTGCATCATCAATCTCTGAATCACCCAATACTGAAACACTGAAACCCTATCAACAACACAGTCACCAAAACACAGAACAGAAAACATAACTCTACAACAATAACGAGATCCAACTGCAACTTCAGATATCATATCTCATAATGTATACGCTACTATGATGAACCAAACTGGCATACATACGCGCTTTCAAAAAGGCCAACCCACGTATAGATTTGCAAATTCTAACTTATAACTTTGCAGCTATTCCAGACATCAGTCATACCCAGAGCATAACATTCATACAATAAAACATGCATCAATAATTCAGATCTAGTCTATCCATGTTCAACCCACATAATGATAATACATTCCAAGCCTTATGATCCTGATCCATCATCCATCATCAACTGCATAGGATTCAGATCAAACTAAGCATCACAAACCCATAACTAGCATACTAGATCTCACACTTCATTAGATATTCAATTCTTGCACACTTGCCACTCTTGGCCTAATGATCTTCTCCTTATATAGGTTTAGGCCTCTCTCAATACCATGGTCCAAAACCATGTAGGAAAAATACCTTGGACCCAATACCTGGGGTCAACACTTCAGACAAAATACGATGGACCAATACCAAAATACCACGGACCAAAACTTAGTTTTCCAACATGTACGCGCCTTTTATTCTGTGAACCTGCGTGTGTACGTATACGCGCCTTTTTTTATGCTAATCCATGTGTATACGCACTTTCATCAAGGTTAACCTGCGTATACCTTTCTCCTGATCTGCTGCACTATGATCTGTCATCTGTATCATACCTCTGAGTGAGTTGCCATCAAGGACAACACCTGTTTCACAATGCCAACACTATATATGAGGGATATGAAGGAGGATGTTGTGGAGTCTACAAGGTTTGTAATCTCTAATTTTTCTTTTATTTCCTATCCTCTAGTAGGAAGTTTAAGAATAGAAAGTGTCCTACAAAACAAAACAAAAAACACAAGTTAGAGGTCAATGTAGATGATGTTGGTATTCATATGCAAGTTCTTTAAGAAGTTTCCAATACTATAAGAATTGATTGGTTTCTAGGACATCGATGTTTCTACTACCATTGGTGTCTCAAATAGAGAGATAGATTCTTAGACACAAACAATTATCCATTATTCAGGTATGAACTCACTATTATTTCTCAAGTTATCATATAGTTATGAATTGTTGAATTTTTGGCCAAGATTCATGAAGACAAACATGTTCACACAAATTTGATGGTGGGCTTTAAAACTTTGGCCATGGATAATTCATTGAGTAATTTATCAATTTGTTTTTCCAACATACAAAGAAATTTTATTTTATCTTATACACCATAAAAATATAGTAGATAATTATATGAATTAGTGGGAAATACTACTAGACCACATGTAATAACATTATTGTTATATAAAAAAAAAAAATTCCTTAGAAAGTATATATGGCATTATGATATCACTAATTTTGATTGTATTGTTTAAAACACAATGTAATGTAATACAAATACCTTTTAAATGGTAATAGTTATAATTGTAATGGAAATCATTGTTTTTGCAATGGAATCAGAACAACAAGTGTACACATAGTGCAAAAGAAAGAACATCAATTGACATAGAGCTACATCTTTTAGCTAACATGATTCACATTGGATCAAAGTTGTCAATTTCACTAAATTTTGAGGTAGGTTATATGCCAATAAAACACTTACTAACGTCTTTTGTAGCATCCCATCTAACTATTTTTTGACAAACTAAGACAATTCTTTGTTCTTATAAGGTCATTGTCAATCCATCATAAATGACTAAAAGAATAGGGAAAAACCAGACATCTTTGGAACCCTTAAATAATAGGCCTATATTGGGAGAATTAGCTTTCTAAAGGGAAAGTTCCATACCTAGAAGAGTTTCCAAAGAAATAGTTATAATTGTAGTGAAAATCCTTGTTATTGCAATATGAATAGAAACAACAACTGCATCAATAGTGCAAAAGAGAGAACGTTCAATGGTGTAGAGATCATATATTAGATAAAATGATTCCCATTGGATCAAAGTCATACATTTTGTTAAATTTTGAGGTTCTATGTGCTAGTAAAACACTTCATTAATGTCTTACTTAGTAACCCATCAAAGTAATGTTTGACAAAACAAGGTAAAGTATTGCTTCTTTTAGCGTCATTGTTAATCCATAGCGAAGGCTTGTATGAATAGATAAATTCCATACATATTTGGGACCATTGCACAATAGGCCTATACTAGGAGAAATGGTTTTCTTAAGGGACAGTTCCATACCTAGATGAGTTTTCAAAGCTATTGAATATCTCTAGAGGGAACATATATGTCCCATGAAGAAACAGGGTCATGTATAATTTGGAAGAATAGTAGCATCTAAGGATTTTCTCTGATACTTCACCACCACCACCACCACCACTGTGAATATGTCACAAGTTTTCCTTGTAAAATTTGGGCAACACCATCCTCCCTACTGATGGACAACTTACTGCACTATAGTTTAGATGTTTGAACTCAGACTATCATGTTGTGGAACACTTAATTAATTTTCTTAAATGATTCAAGAATGAGGTGCAATGACGTTTGCGCCTAAATAAATATGACTTATAAAATAAATTACATTTAATTTTTACCAATACTAATTTAGAATTAATAAGAAACAATAATTTCAAGAAAATTAATTAAAGCATTTTTGGGACAACATTATAAAAGTCCACAAAAAATTGACAAACTAATGAGAGGCCAAAACAACTTTACTTTGTATCTAAAATTATCATACTTACTGGGTCAGAGACTAATGAGAAAATTACTTATTCACTCACCCATAATAAATAATACAACACACTAATTCTTTTTATTAAGATTATTAGAGGAGTTAAATTTTGCACCACTCAGAGAAACCATGTTTTTTTTAATAAATATATTTATTATTTTATATGACTGAATTATACATGTTTTTTGGTCTTCGAAGGATGCTTAGAATCAATAGTGAGACTCAAAACTATTACTAAAAATCTATTATGTCACTTGTTGGAATTAAACCTAGGTGGAGAGGATAGAAATCATTCCTCCCAACCACTAGAGATAATCAAACAAAAAAAATTAACAAACCATCGAAATAATTATTTTACAACATAAAGTTATCAAGAAGAATATAAAGTGAAAATATATGATTATATTAAGGTGTTATATGATTTTTTTAAGATAAATGGTTTCTTTGAATGTTAAAAAAAACACCATTCAAGAAAGAAACCTTATGGATTCATTCTACTTATTGTGCCCACTTATTACAGAAGGATTTATAAATTTTCAAAACAATGGTAGTATTTGATGAAACAAAATAGTGGATGCACCATAAAAAAGGGACAAATATTTTGTGATGGTTATGAAAAAGTTTCCCTAGTTCCACTAAAGATTAAGGGGATTATTCAAGGGAAAAATATTAGCATTACTATTTGTCCTAATGATAAGGATAGATATTTTAATATTGATTCAATCAATCAAACATTAAATCCATATCCAAGTGCAATAGAAAAGATAAACATTCTTTTACGAGAAATAATATGAAATAAAGAACCTCCAACTAACAATAGATTGTTAAATATGTACTCAAATTCAATGTTACAACTATGCATAGAAGTGACGTTGCCATAATTGTAGGTCCATCTTGGATGGAAACACTGAGATATTCATGTTAAATGTGAAAAAGAAATTTTTGACATTTTTCAACATAAAGAAGAAGATAGCATTACAATAATTTACGATAAAACGATGCTCAAAATATCCCTCTTTGAAATACCAAGAAGATGTATTATGTGACCCTTGAAAGTAACAAAGAATCATCACAAAAGATGCAAGGTATCTAGGAAAAACTTGACAATGTCGTAGTTAATAAGGATAAAGAAAAGTGGCATCTCAAAAATCACAATCAAAGCTTGATCACAATATGAAATAAATGACCTACAAATAACAATAGATTATTATAAATCCGTAACCAATTTCAATGTTCCAATTATTGGTATAAATGATGTTGCCATAATTCTAGGTCCATCTTGGATGGAAACACTGAAACCTTCATCTTAAACATGAAAAATACATTTTTAACATTTTCCTATAAAAAGAAAAAGGTAACATTACAAGACTTTACAAAAAATCATGCTCAAAATATATTGCTTCAGAAGACTTCAAAGATGTATCATGTGATCCTTCAAGGTAATTAAAAGTCATCACAAAAGATGTAGGATATTTAGGAAAAACTTGATAAGGTAATAACTAATAAAGAAAAAGAAAATTTTCATCTCAAAAGTCATCATCAAAGCCTTATCACACAAATAAAGAGTTAAAAAGCTAAAAAAAGACACAATAAGAATAACTTGAATAACTTACAAAAATGATTCATTGATCAACATATGAAAAATAGAAAAACCCAATTGAAGTAGGGATGTCTTCAACTATTGAAGTACAGACCATTGATACATAAACCCTCATAAATCCATGTTTTGTTATAACTAAAAACTTAATATTCAACAAAGTGACATAAGTGTATGAAAAAGACATAATATTTAAAGTGAATCAAGAGAAAACTAAAATTATGATAAGGAAAGATCAATTCACGAGGAAAACCTTAGTGACATCCAATTACAAGATTCAATAATTTAATTAATCAATGTATCAACATTGCTTCAAATAAAAATAATATTCAAACTACATTCCTACCTATATTAATTGGAGTACAATTAGTTCTCAACACAGAAGTCACTTTTAAGATCATAATACAAAAATTTCTAAATGGTAAATGGGTGCGGAGCCAGTGTGACCTGATTAGACTTCCAGGTGGGTGCGTGAATGTGACGATTGTAATCAATGAAACGACAAATCCACTAATACAGGTTTTTACATTTTCAATGGAAATCCTTAACAAGTAAAAGGGAAATTACTCAATCCAAAACAGTTTAGCAAATAGAAAATAATAATTTCTTTTAATAATAAAAGATAAACAATTTTCCACGGTCCATGACAAAATTATATAATTGGATCTAATTTTGTTTTATATGTATTTTTTGTTTTGTACTCAAAAATCATTAAAGAATGTCACCAGATGATTGAAACGGGAAAATAATATATTAACAATTTGGTAACACTATAACTAGCATTTGCACCAGATGTTGCAAAGGAAATGCCATAAGGCATAAATTGAAGAACACAAATACAACAAAAGAATACTTTGATAAATAATAAAAGTATATTGAACGCTCAAATCAATGCCCCATTAACTGGAACCACTTAGTAGACATATCTATCAACATTAGGATTATACACAATGATCAAGAAATTTCCCATATACAAACAATACCTTCCACAACAACCTTTTGTCACATCCACATTTT
>APFE031483153.1:10986-27890 GCA_000404065.3 Pinus taeda | reverse complement strand
CAACAGTTTTACCACTGTCTAGCAAATACACACGATAGTTGTGGGGCGTATCAGTGTACCCCAAAAATATCCCAACCTCTGCGGTCGGCTCCAACTTCTTCCTGGCATCCTTCATCACATGCATGTAAACATTAGCACCAAAAATCCTCAGATGAGAAAGATCAGGCTTCTTACCAGAATAAGCCTCCTCGGGTGTACTCATGCCAAGTCTCTTATGAGGACTACGGTTCTGCACATAAACTGTTGTATTGCATGCTTCCACCCACAAGTGAAGGGGTAGGCCCTGATCATGCAACATCGCCCGTGCAGCACCCACGATCATTCTGTTCTTCCTCTCATCTACCCCATTCTGTTGTGGGTTATGGGGAGCTATGAGCTCTCTTCGAGTCCCTTCTGCCTTGCAGAAATCCTTGAACTCGTCCGAGGTGTATTCACCACCATTATCGCTCCTAAGAGCCTTCACCTTCTTCCCTGACTCCTTCTCGACTAGTGCTTTGAATTCACAGAACTTTGAATATGTCTCGCTCTTCTTCTGCATGAAGAAGATCCAGCACTTACGAGAGAAATCATCAACAAAAATCACATAATACCTGTGTTTTGTTGTCGAAGCAACTAAGAAAGGTCCACACACATCTGTGTGAATTCTCTCAAGGATCGTCGTGGCGCGACTATCCTTCTCGTGAAAGGTGGCTTTCACAAACTTCCCCAAAGTACACCCCTTGCACTGATCTGACTGCGAAAGTGTGCCTTTAGGAAGCCCTGTAGTGATCTGCTGCAGTATCTTCAAGGCTCCATGGTGAAGGTGACCCAATCTCCTGTGCCACAACTCGCCATCATCCCGGCTCACCAATCCTTTTGCCTTGCCTGCCATAGCTGCGCATCCATCTACATGCAACTGATAAAGGTTCCTCACTCGAACCCCTATCTTCCGGGTCTCACCAGTTGTCTTGCTGCGCAGGAAGGCCTTTCCTCGCTGAAAACAACATCATACCCCTTGTCTTCTAACATCGCCACTGAGATGAGATTATTCTTCAATCCTGGAACATGCATGACTTCCTTCAATACAAAGGGTTTACGAGACTCCCTCTCAAAGGAAATGGTACCGATACAGGTCGCACTGTATCTACCATCATCGCCCATCTCGATGTGCGCTCCAAGATCTTTGTCCTTCATATCAGAGAACAAATCTCTATCTCCCGTCATGTGAAAGGATGCACCACTGTCCAAGAACCACACTGATCCCATCACACTTGAAACCAAGCATGCAATCAATAAAAAATCAAGCTCAAACTGAGAAGCTAAGGCCTTCTCCCCCTGCAGATCCAGCAGCTTGCTTGTTCTTCTTCTTCTGCGGACAATTTGTGGCATAGTGTCCGTGCTGGTGACAGTGAAAACACTTCACCTTGGACATATCCTGCTTATTGCCTTTCGCACCAGACTGAGAAGCTTTCTTGCTCTTCCCTTTCTTTGCTTTGGCAGCCAAAGCACAATTCTCTTCATCAGCTCCCTTTGACGAAGATCCGTCCCTGGTACTCCGCCTGATCTCCTCCTGCACAAGATCCGACCATAGTCTTTCCCATCCTGGCAACTTCTCCCGACCATTGACAAAGTCCTGATAGGAATGCCAACTCTTCGGAAGACCAAGGAGAGCCAAGCTCACAAAGTCCTCATCATCAACAGTAACCCCCACACTTCCCAGCTCATCTCGACACTGAGTGAACTTCGTGAGATACTTGGGAATACTGTCACCCTTCTCGCATTTGAAGTTTCTGAGTTTATCTTTGAGCGCCAGCTTCCTCTGATCGCTCTTGCTTTGGAATAATTCTGTTAATGATTTCCACATCAAATATGGAGTAGCCTTTCCATGGAGGCTGGACACAATGTGATCCTTCACGCCCTCCAACAGA
This sequence comes from Pinus taeda, assembly GCA_000404065.3. Lineage (NCBI taxonomy): Eukaryota > Viridiplantae > Streptophyta > Pinopsida > Pinales > Pinaceae > Pinus > Pinus taeda. The sequence continues at coordinate 25,983 of APFE031483153.1, read as the reverse complement.
ATCCTTCGACATTTTGCAATCTTCTTTTGCCAAGCATTAGCTTGAGTAGCATCAGTAGCCTTTGGGATATCCGTATCTATGAACTCCTTTAGCCCATTATCATCCAATACTGCCTCCATCCTGTCCTTCCATGCAATATAGTTTGAGCTGCCCTCAAGAGCATACTCCAATCGCAATCCGTTGAAAGACATTGCTGCGTTGTCACCAAGAAAAACACTGCTGCAAATTCGAATTCCACCAGCAACCAACTCAACTGCTTCCGATCTAAAATTCGTGAGAACGAAGTATTTCTTGTACAGAGATCGACTGTATGGGCATTCACCGGATATCCCACCTTCCAAAAGAAGGATGAATCCAAAAGGCTACCTGGCCCGATTACAGACTCTGCATGAAGAAATAAAACGTAGTCACTTCCTGAATAATAGATCTGATGATCAATCCTCGCTTTGATATCCTGTAGAAATCTCTTCTACAAATCAACCAGCTCTTATACCATGTAGAAATTTTGAATAATCTAACACATATTCAACAGAGATTATCCTGATCATGTACTATTTCAGAAAACATACACAATACATAAGCTCCTCTACGTTGATCATCAATATAGCAGCATCAATAACAATAAAACATCAAGAGCATTCACACATTAACACAGTATGTATCCCGGGGAAAGCATCTTGCTAAAAACCCAAACTATCTGTATATTAATGATTGAGTCATGTTACATTACAAAGTACAATGCTTATCACAAGCAATCCAGTACCAGCTCCACCTGTTACACACAATACAACTCAGATCTGAATCAATCACTGGCTCAAATCTCTTCCGCTGCTTGCCTGCCTCCGCTGCTCAATACCTGCACAAGAACCGGTGATAATTCCAAGGCAGCCACGTCTTTCCTTGGCTAAATCACGTGAGAACAAGCTACAATGTGGGAAAACTCATTGGCATACTCAATCCCCTGATTTGTGCAAGATCTGGTGCACAACTATAGTCACAACTGATAGCAATCTGATTCTCTAACACCTGTCCCTGCTGAACTGAACATGCACTGACATGCAACTGAGTTAACTGATGTATTCATTAGTTGTTTTATGAGTTAATAACTTGTGAATTAATTAATAACTAATTCACCCAACTCATCTCTAGTCTATTTTCCAGTTAGACTAAATACAACCAGTTTAACAAAGCTAAACTGAACACAACTCCATCAACTCCACAATCAACTCCACCAAACTCAACTCACTGAGTTCTAACTGAAGTCATGCATGCAACAACTCAACTGACTCATAAGAAAAATGTATTTCCTTCTGACAGCTGCATGTGCCACCTCTGTAGCTCAAACTGAAGTGCTCCAAGAGAATAAGATTAAGTTTATAGTCCAAATATTATTGTGAGATAATAATATTTGACTTTTCTATTTTTGACAGCCAGTCTAAAAATAGACTTGATCACTCACACTGTGATCACTCACACTTTCATCAAAAATAGAAGTCCATCTATTTTTCCCAACTTGATCAATCATCCATAAACAGCAACCTGCAATCCATAGACATGATCCATATGTCTAAAAATAGACATAGTCTAAAAATAGACTTGCGCCAAAAATAGCCTGCGGGCCCACTTAGTGAAGGCGACTCTTTTCTCTAAGCTCCATCATCTTGTTGCAATCTCAACACATAGGGACCATCCTAAAGAGTCTATTTGGTGCAAAATATGAATGTAGGGATATTGCCGTAAATTTGTTCACTTCCTATGGGTGGCTTCTAGAAGATGAGCACTCTCTTGGGATCAAATTAGGAAAAAAGGCTTCACAAGTCCCTCAATTTATCTCTATGTAAGAATCATGAGGAATACTTGGCACTCTTATCATTTATGCTCCTTCTTTACAAAATTATGGCATCATATTCTTCTTCTATTTGGGCGCTCGGATCATAGATATAATAGCCTTACAGAAAGAATCGATCAATGGAGATAGGGAATCTTCCATAGCCGTAAATTTAGGAGAGCCTCGACTTTCATACCAAGTTTCCTTCTATTGTTAACCTCAAAAGAAAGAAACAAGAGGATTTTCAAATAATTGCAATCTCAAGTATGAGTGGTCTAGCGACTAATACATCAAAGTTTTTAGGAAACCATCCTATCTACTTCCTTGAAGCAAGAAAATTGCGAGGTAAACCATGAGGAGGTAGGGGTCCTCAGTAAACTAGTTCTCTCACCATCCATGTATCGCCATATATCTCCACACTCCACACACATAAGGATGGTCTCTCAATTAATTTTCACACCTCACCCCATGGGTTTTATAAAGCTAAACTTTGATGGCATCTATAAAGGTAAGCTAGGTTGAACGTGGGTGGAGGAATCCTTCGAAATAGTACAGGTCAAACATTATTCCTCTATAATAAATAGTGATAACTTCGTTGCATTCTTTGCCTTGGAGACAGGTTCATGACCTGCCAAGGACAATTCTTTCATAGAACTCCAAGTAGATGGTGATTCCTAGTTGGTAACCAATACAATGAAAATATTATTAAATGGGTGACCTCTCGATAAAATATATAAGAGTTGGAGCTTGGAGATATTTGTATCTCATACTCAATCATTGTTGCAAGCCTTTCGTATCACCCTCACCTCTCATTCTCTTAAATCTTGAAAAAGTGTCGGATTTCTTAGATAATGTGGGATTCTCCAATTAAGATATTAACTTGGCATATACTTGCAAAAAGAGGCGTGGACATAAATAAGAGATCAACTACAACTCCTCATCTCCTATGAAAAATCATCTCTTATCTCGTTGTTGAAAACCGGGGGTGAAGCATTTCGGACATATAAAGAATTAATGCCTTTGATATAAGGTGTTCAACTTACTTTTAAAGTTAGTTCAAAAAGTTACACTTCTTGGCATGTTTGGTCATCGCGATTTAAATGACAATTAAATAATTAATTATATTGAATTAAATATTATTACCTCGATAAGGGCTCAATAGCTCAATATGATAGAGATGTAAAGTAATGTTTAACATTTTGATTAAGTCAAATTACATAAAAATAAAATAAAATGATGTAACATAATATAAACTCCAAAGCCAAAGCAAGGTATCCTGGGAAAGATGGCCAGAGATTAAACACCTTGAACTAGCCACTGAATGTGAGTTCTGTTCCTCATGAGAAGTGGGAATGCTCTGTTTTCAATACTCTGGATCATTGGTTCTCCATGTGCAACACTGAACCCACTGTCATGATTATCGATGTCATGATTATTGTCATGAGCATTGGGTTCTCCGCGTTCAATCTCCGCATTGTTGGCTCAAGGTGTTCGATAAAAGTGCGGCTATTCAGAGTCTTACCTCTGCAAAACATCATCTCATCCTATTTAATAATTATAGGATCGAAATAGTTAAATTTAATACGAAGTATTAAATTAAATAGAAATCTTTACCCATTGTTCGAAAAGTGCGGCTAGTATCTCATCAAAACATCATCTCATCCTATTTAATAATTATAGGATCGAAATAATTAAATTAAATACGAAGTATTAATGACTCTGCATTAAAATTTTGGGTTTAAATAAATTCATCTTAAATTTTTATTTGGTACTTCATGTATATGATTATTTATATGATAATATGAATTGTAAATTTGATTTAAAATTTAATTTTATTGGTAGATTATTGATATAATAAGTGGATTTGAAATGTGAGTAATAAATTTATGGCATTTTGATTTAGTATTAAAATAATTGAAAAAAATGAAAAATATAAAAAACTCAAAAGTTAAATTGAGTTTTGATGTTTACATTACAACTTAGTATGAGGGGATGTGGAAGTATGTCTATCAGTCAACGCATTTAAAATAAACATAAAAGTAAAATTATGTTATAAATAGAAAAATAATATCTGCTATAAAGTAATTACAAGTAAAAAAGATGTGTAAGATATTTAAATTTTATACTTTCAATTTTTTTCACCCTCTCACATATACTTTATATTTAAATTTTAGTATTGCACCCTCTCACATATACCTAGAAATTCTTCGACACATTCGGGATTTCCCCATTACAATTCCCTTTGGATGTAAGAGTGTTTTCCTCAATGACAAGCTATTTCTCCTGGGTGGACTACATCCACAAAACCTTGAAGATATTCAGATGCTTTATAACTTCGACTTCACATCTGCCAAATGGTTACGACGAGCTGATATGCTAACAAGAAGGTCTTACGATGAGCCGATTTCGATTTTGTGGATGTAGTCCACCCACGAGAACCCACGAGAAATAACTTGCCGTTGACGCAAATGCTCCTACATCCAAAGGGAATTCTAATGGGGAAATCTGAAATTTGATGAAGAATTTGCCAGGTAAATTTGACGAAGAATTTGCCCAACCGTACCTATTCCAGATAGTGATCTTGTTCAGTGTCCAATAATCAATATAGATTCTCCAAATCCCATCCTTCTTCTGTACCGTTAGGGCCTAAATCTACCTTAGGTTGAGAAAGGTAGGTCTAGGGTAACATCGAACTATGCTTAACCTGGCAGCTAGCCCTACCAAGTCAGGAGAGGGCTCTCTCCTTGTCAATCTCAGGAAAATATGGCAAGTAAAGTTTGAGATGACTGATATAAAGACTAATTTTATACTAGGTATATGCTCAGAGGAGTTTGATTGAATTTAATGGAGGTTTGCTGGATCTGATGTGAAAGGCAGTTTTGGGTCTGGGAAATGAGCTCAGTTTTGCAGAGGGTTCTATGGGGCAAGGTAGGCAAGTGCTTTAGTACCTTGAATTAAGTGAAATGGAGGGCTTTAAGACTGGTGAGGGGTTGGAGATGGCATGGAAGTGTCATGAGTCCTCTTCAATATCAATGATTTCCACCTTTATACTTGATTCATTTAGTTAAGCTGAAAAGAGAGAGATAATGACGCACATAAACACATGATAACTTGATTCATAGAAGTAAAAACAATACTAAATCACCTTGCCATAAGAATCCCACAAAATGCTGCAAACCCTAGTCTATTTACTTGCCAAACTGCAAAATGAGTGTACAATAATGCTCAAACCATTCACAAGAGTCCAACATTTACAAATGACTGAAAAAACACCTGATATAGACCTCCAAACCACCTGTTCTATCCATCAGGGGTTGAATCCATGAGAAGAAGGGTGGTTTCAACCATATCTAAACTAGAAACACAAAAATAGGAAGTGGAACAACTTGCCTCTAAAGCCTAGGAAACTGATTCATTCAACTTTAAACCACCTACAACTGATGTATCTACCTTATCAAGTCAATTTTTTTTATCATTTTTACATCATAGTACATCAATTTACATCATGTCACCTCATGAATTTGACCATAAGAGAGTAAAAGTCAAACTAGAAGAAAACTAGGTGAAAAACAGAGTTTTTGAGCAAAATTGGAACTTTTTCATCTTGTACGTAGCGCCACTTGTTCTGTGCGTAGCACCACTTTTTCTCTGCATATCGCCTTTTCCCAGCTGAATTTGGAGGCCTTCCCCTTCACCAAATTTTCTCTACCTTGGCTTGTTGGAAATATGTGTTTGTCTACTTTCTAGGACAAGTGGAGTATTTGAATTTGGTGTCCATTTGCCCCTCCAAAAATCAGTTCTCCAAACAATGCTTCCTGTGTGGCCAAAACGTGGCAGAGAGGGCATTTTTGAGGTGTTTTTGACCCTTTTGGAGGTCCAAAACTTGTCAAAATTTCCTAGTAGTTTCTGGGCATGCATAAATTTTCATAAGGAATCAAAAAATTCAAATTTTTCTTCCAAAGGAGGTCCCTATCAAAAGTGAGCGCCGGGTGGCGCTACGCACCTGCTTGAAAAACCTGTTTTTTCCTTGAAAAATTCAAAATTGCAAAAAAGTTTGCCAAATTTCTTGAAATTTGGCATGAGTGATCTACATCAAGTAAAATTCTTGGACAATGAAGCTTCAGCCAAGACCTTGAGCTTATCTTGCTCTTTCTTGCTCCTCAAAGTCTTCCTCAACTTGGCTTTTAGGCACCTTATCCTAGTTTTGCAAATTTTGTTTCACGCTAAATAGTGATAAGCCATGTGCCATAACATCTTTTTCTCCTTATTGCCTTTCTCAAGCAGCTTCTCCAAGTGCATATTTACCCTCTCTAGCCAAGATTCCTGGTCAGCATCAATCTCTTGCTCAAGTGGTGTTAATTTGACTTTCCTCCTTTTTGTTGCTTGCTTGTTTTCTCATATGGTTTGCAGCTCCATAATTTTCTGTTTATCCTCCAACTGCTTGTTCCATTGCTCAAGGTAATTAATTATCCACTTAGCCCTTTCAAGACTAAGAGATAAGGCACGGATGTAAGCTTCTTGTTCTTTGATGATCTCCTTGAATCTTGAGTTTTGGGATCTCAAATTAGTATCCTCCTCTTGAATCAAAATAAAATCTCTCTCCTGACCTTTTGAAGGCCCTTCCTCATGCGATGGTTGCTTCCATTTATCATGTACCTACTTTGCTGAAGAAGAAGTCAAAGCCCCTTTCACCCCAGGTGAAGATAGCATTTGCTTGTTGTTTGATAAAGGAAACGAGACCCCTTCCACCCCAGTTGGAGATAGTAATTGCTTGGCAATTGCAAATAATCTTCTTGTGCCCTTTTCATAAGTGACAAACATTGGGACACCTGTAATTTGAGTCTCATGAACCTCTTGCTGATTTGAAGGCCCTCCTTCCTCCTGAAATACTGATGGGGTCAATTGAGGGCTTTTAAAAGCCTCATGTGAAATGAAAGCATCCCATGAAACATTCAACAAGCTCAGTAGACTCCAAACAACAATCTTGATCAATGAAAAGTGATAAATGTTGTTGAATTGTTGATCAGGAGGTTTTCTTTGCACCAATGTAGCCATTTTCTCAATATTTCTGCATATGAAATAGGGGAGGTTCATCATCCTCACTCTAGTGAAATGCATCGATAATCTAACATGATAAGAGTACAGGCGAGAAAATCTCCCTTCACAGGTGAAGTATTTGATAATGAGCTTCATGAGTAGAGCATAGGTGTCCTATAGGTATCTAAAAGGAAAGACCCTATTGATTTGCTTTTGATAACTAGCATTGATATAAGGCCCATAATGCTTTTTGCTCACAAGTTGTCCTTTATTCCACGGTTCACCTAGATTTGGAATACCTATTGCTGCAGCCATAGTTTCAGGTGTCAAAGTGAAGGAAACACCCACTAAGTTCACTTGGCCATTATGAAGATGGAGGAAAAATAGCCTAGCAAGTTCATGGTGTATTTCACCCTCTCCACCATCTCACAAACTGGTAGCAAGGCTGATGTTTGAAGCATGTTACTACAAGAAGGCAAGCTAGTAACTTTGTGAGTGTGGTGGGCTCCTCTCGGATGTGTTTTCCTCCCTTATGTGGTTTTCTTGGTGCATGAATCTCTTGGGAGGAATCACTCACAGTTTCCTCATCCCGTTCATAAGCTGAATCTATTTCCATATTTGCCACTGTATGGTGTAATACGATGAGTATAAAGAGATTTTATTTCAAGAATAGGTGACTACTATTTTCTCGCTTGGGATTTGATGAGTGGGACTGATGAGTGTGATTTGATGGTGGAAAGTTTTGATGTTGGCTATAGGGTTATTAGGGAGTGATATGGTTTTGGGAATGAAGATTAGGGTTTGGGGAATAGTGGGAATTAGGTGTTAGGGTTTTAGGGTTTGGGGAAAAGGGAGTAGGATGAGTGTAAATGAGAGAGGAAAAGGGGAATAAAATTAGGGAAATTTAGTGGCGAGAGATGGGATATGGGAGAATTATTTAGGGGAATAAAAATAGCAAGTATGACAAAATTACAAAACCCTAGATAGTTTTGCAATGCAACTGTGAAGCAAATTAGGGTTTGATTTTTCGCCTATTAAAACACCATCAAGGATGATAAAATATCTTGCTATGGCAAATAAGAGGATTTACTTACTTGGAGGAATGGTGTTTTCAAAATTTTGGAGCTTTAGAAGGTTGATTGAATGAATGTTTGGCTTGGCAAACTAGTGCGCCGCGCCAACACCCAGGTGCGTCGCACCTGTTCAAAACTGTATGTAAATCCTGTGCCCAGTACACCATGCCAGGCAGGTGCATTGCGCCAAGGGAAATTTTGAAACTTGCTGCAATTTTCCTCTTTTCACCTCAAAATCTGATTTTCTCCTTTTCCTCTCTCACTTTTAGCACAAATGAAGTCTTCAACACAAATTATCCCTTTATATACTTTTGACTTTAATTTTTCATTTAGAAAGTTTTCCTTTTCACTTTATTCATTAAAAACTCTATTTTGCAGTTTGGCTCTCTTTTTGTCATTTGATGGACTAATGCTTGGATTTTCCTGTCTTTTCTGTAAGAGCTGGAGTGTTGGAGTTTTGCAAGGTGACCCAAGGCTGCAGATGATGCTTTATTACATATGAAAACATTAAATATACATGGAATGGGAAAACCCTCTTTTCACCTCAAAAGAGAGTTTTGAGGTAAAAATCCTTTATGGAGCAAATCATCAGTAGATTTTGTGATTTTATGAACTTTTTTGACATCTTCATGTGCCTGCTAACCTCTTATTGAGCTTTTGAAGACCATGGTGGGAAGCCCTAGACCTAATGAGACTTGAAAACCCTAAAATGACTACTGCAAATGAAATGAAATAAAAATGACAGAAGATGGCTTGTACATATGGAAATAGGCCAGCAGATGAAAAGCATGAGGGGAATTTGATAAAGAAACACTACCATCAGATGATACATGACCTAATGGAGTGCAACTGATCGGATGAGACGCCTAAAATGCATGAAAAAATATAAATTTTGATCATTGAAGGAGGGATGAAGATACAAACACTAACATGTACCAACATGATCAGGCTCCCACAGGGCGATGAACTCGACCGAATTTGACCTTTCTGCAGTAGCTCCTAAATCAGTCCCTTGATTTCATCATTCTCTAAAACGAAGCAACGATAGAATGGTCCATTTGAAAGTGATGCACCTGGGGTCAAATTGATGGAGTTCTTGACCTAATAGTGCAGAGGCACCCCTGTGGGGGAGGTGAAGATGTCCTCGTATCCCTCCACAACCTTGTCCATTTGTTGTTATTACTCTTTTATTTTTAAATATTACTCTTTTATTTTTAAAATTAGAATAGTACTATGTTTTATTATTAAAAAGATATTTAAAATATAAATTAATTTAAACTTAAAAAATAAAATAAAGTAAAATTTCTTATTTTATAAATAGAGGTTCACTATGAGAAACCATATTTGTCACATCAACCTAAAGCTCCTAATTTACTTATTTATTGTTTATAATTTCATTATTTTCTGTTTTCGAGTTTTTTGTGGTATATTTTTGGTCAAATTTGATAGAAATTTAAAATGCATTCTAAATAACAAAAATAAATAAATAAATTTATTTCACGAAATTTCTAAAGAAAAACTTCAAAATGAAAAATAATTAGAAAGAAATGTTTGAATTACCATTCAAAATCAGAAAATATGCATTTAATACACAAGACATTGCAAGTAAGAAATAAATTTAAAACCTACATTACAGTTTTTTTTTCACTTCAAAGTATTTTCTAGGATGTTTTGAAGGGTCTTTTTGATATTTTTCTAGGTTGGTTTCGTGGCTTTTGAATTTGTTTTCAAGAGTTTTTTTTCATGGTTTTCTAGGTTGGTTTTGTGATTTTCTAAGGGTTTTTCAAGGTTTTTTCAAGGTTTTTTTGTGGTTTTCATAGTTTTTGTATGGTTCTTTTTTTTATTAATTAGTTTTCATGGTTTTTGTACATGGTTGTTTTTTTAAATTAAATTGTTACATTTTGCGAAAAAATAAAAAAAATGAGAAAGAGAAAATATATAGTACCTATCGTTTTTTTAGCCTCTGCAATGTTGGCGAGGTGGTTGGCAAGGTTTGTTTGAGCACTCTATTACTCTATCAATCTCTAATAACCTCAGTCAAGCTACTCATAAACTATTGGTCGTTGTTAGGGTCCCACCCTAACCCCCTTATTTATGTAGTGGGGTCACGTCATAATAAATAGTCAATAAAGCCCATATTAATAATTGTAAGTGGTTAACCCACTATTAATGACGGGACCACAGATAGTTGCAAATGGGCCTAGTATTAGATAGATGGTATTAATAAAACCCATGGTATTACATGTATGAGTCATTTATAAAGGATAGAGACTCCCTACGAGGAACATCGTGTCTTATTTTTTAATCAAGCTCTGCTCTATTGGAGGTTGCCCCCTCGAAGAGGCCAGTGAACATTGCTTTCTGAATAATAAAATATTTGTTGTTGACTCTCATTATTCTATGTTCTGGGAATTTTTCTTCGCATATTTTGTATTTGGGTATCTTTTGCAGGTTAAAAGCATAAAAAGTGGTATCACAGCACTTTCCAGGGTCGGTGGGATCTCCATTTCTTAACAAAAAACTTTTTTGGCTAGAGACGTGTTCCAACGTCTTTAAACCACGAGATCTGTCATTGAGCACATAAACCTACGGATTTGTGGAGGCATGCACACAGGAAATACAAGAGGTGGTCACGCTTTTTGGACTCCCTTGTAACCCTTGTGGGTACCCCTTCGAGTAGTAGCACATTAGACAGAACCGCGTACAGACTGTCTTCACATACATTCTGGGTATATCGGAAGCCCCCTAGCTCCTCTGCAACCTAGCCATAGATAAACTGTTGGCCGTCTTGCTGCTACACTACACCGAGAATAGTACTCGGAGAGATTACTCGCCCGTACGATAAGGTAGTCGGGTTGTACGGCTAAGGGTATGGTTGATCCTCCTTAGTTAGAGCCCTGGAAAATTGGGCCAAGTACTACTGTCAGACCCTTATGTATATTGCGATCTGTACCTCCTGACACTCCTTAAGACCATAGTTCTCTTTTCTATCTTGGGATCACGCATCATCTCTACCAGATCCGCTCGTGCAAAAGGGTGCAGCAGCAGCAGACAGTGGTCTGATCTATTAGATCCATCAGATCCGCAGCAACAATCTATTGCGCCACTCAGTGCTATCTGATCTGCCATTCAAATCTCTCAAATCCTCCTGATCTGAGTAGTTGTTTGGGGTTCCTTTACAGGAGCATCATTTTCACAGGACTTTTGACAGCATTGACATTTTGAGGATTTGGCGACTGCAATATTGCTAAGGAAGGAGTAAAACTCCATTAGGAGTTTTAAAAAAAATTAAAAAGTTTTAGATCTCCCGGGGCGCTTATTGGTGATATAGACCATCAGAATCAGGACGACGAGCTGAGCACGGTGGTACCATTCAAGTCTTAGTGAAAAAAAAAAAAATTGGTGGTCCAAAATTTCAAGAGCATCAGGTCGGTGCATGGTAGCAACTAGAGCTCAAGCTATTGCCAAAGAGAGAATGGACAAACTTGAACAAACCTTGTAATCCGTCCAAACTCAGCTTGATGATCTAACAATATTAATCCCGAGGGTAATCCCGAAGTTGCAGGAGGAAGCCCATGAGGAGGCGTATATTGGCAATGGACATAGTGAGGGTGAGTCTAGCCATTCTCCTCACCTCCGGGGCCCCCAAAAACAAAAATGCCGTCCGATACCTCCCAAGTTGGATATTCATAAACTTGATGGTTCTTACCCGGCGGCATGGATAGCACAAATGGAGCAGCATTTCAATCTGAATAACATCCTAGATAATGAGACTCAACTTATGGTGGGAAGCATGTACGTGGACAATGAAAGGTGGCAATGGTGGGAATGGCATCAATGTTGCAATGCACCTTTTTTGACTTGGGACAAATTCAAAAAAACTCTTACAGATCGCTTTGACCAGGAATCTTCTTTTTTGGGTCATCTTACTAAGCTCCGACAGACTGGTATAGTGGATGAATATATTATAGCCTTTGAAGCCTTAGCCTTCCGCACTAGGGGTCTCTCAGATGTGTTCTACATGGAATGTTTTATCAGTGGTCTTAAAGAGGCCATAAAAGCCCACGTCCAACTGCACCACCCTCCCACATGGATTGAGGCTTGCAAGGTAGCTCATAACGTGGAACGTGTGTTAGCAGCCTTGGCCACTCGCCCAAATTTCATTGCCAAGGGTCGCCCCACACAGGCTCACAACATGACTCAAACACTTAAGGTTCAAAATGTGTCACCTGTAGAAATGGTCGAAAGAAGAAAGCAGGGATTATGTTACTACTGTGATGAAAAATACTCCCCAGGTCATAAATGCAAGGAGCCCAAATTTTTTCAAATTGATGCCACTGATTACAGCTCATTGGAGGAAGATCCACCACTTGAGGAACCATAGGCGGTAGAAGAGGACAACCAAAAGGACAATGTCCCTGACGAACCAGTTATTTCACTGCATGCTTTGGCAAGGATTTCTTCACCTCAAACTCTCAAAATCAGAGGTTTTATTAAACATCACCCAAGAGTAGTCCTGATTGATAGTGGAAGTACACATAATTTCATCCATCAAAAAGTTGCGGAAGCAGTGCATTGTTTTGTACGAGCAGTTTCTAACTTCCAAGTCCAAATTGCGGATGGGGGCACAAGGAAATGTGAAGGCCATTGTGAAAATGTCAAACTTCAAATGGGGGATTATCAGTTGAAGACCCACATGTTTGCAATACATATGGGTGGGTGCGACATTGTCCTCGGGGTTGAATGGCTTCGCACTCTTGGGCCAATCACAATGGATTTCTAGGAGTTATATATGAGTTTTAAGTAGAACAACTCCACACATACCCTCCGTGGACTCTAGGTGGGAGCCCCCTCTATCATCAACTCGCATAGGATGGAAAAATTGCTAAAAAAGGGCCATCATGGAGTTATAGCTCAATTTAATGCCATCTAGGTAGTCGAAACAAAGTCTCTGCCAATTCATCCTGAGATGCAATAGATTTTAAATAACCATCTGCCGGTCTTTGAAAAGCCTCATGAGCTTCCACCCTCGAGAGGGGAACATGATCATAGAATCACCTTGGTTCCTGGGGACCAAACCCCAAATGTGCACCCATATAGATATCTGTTCACCCAAAGGAATGAAATAGAAAAAATAATCAATGAACTTTTGGAAGTAGGTATCATACGTCCCAACATTAGTCCTTATTCATAACCAATGGTCATGGTACTCAAGAAAGATGGGGAATGGAGGATGTGTCCAGACTTTAGGGCCCTCGATAAGTTGACATTCAAAGATAAATTTCCCATCCAGGTGGTTGATGATTTGCTGGATGAACTCAATGGGGCTCAATTCTTCACTAAGCTGGTTCTTCGCTCAGGCTACCACCAAATTCGCATGAAGGAAGTCGACATTCCAAAGACTTCTTCCCGAACACATGAAGGCCATTATGAGTTCTTGGTCATGCCATTCGGTCTTTGTAATGACCCATCTACTTTTCAGAGCCTTATAAACCATCTTCTCAAACCATATCTCAGGAAATTCGTTCTTGTCTTCTTCGATGACATCCTCATCTATAGTTGCACTTGGGCCGCACATCTTGAGCATTTAGATCTACTCTTGCAACTGCTCCGCAAGCATCAATTATTTGTTAAGATGTCCAAGTGTTCATTTTCCATGGAAGAATTCAAGTATTTGGGCCACATTGTGGGGCGTGCAGGTGTCAAGGTGGACCCCAAAAAGATCCAAGCAATGTAGGATTGGCCTCAACCTAAGACCTTAAAGAGACTGAGAGGATTTTTGGGTCTCACACGCTATTATCGCAAATTCGTCCACAATGATGGTCGCATAGTGAAGCCCCTCACACAACTCCTGAAGAAAAATTCATTCTTCTGGAATGAGGATGCACAACAGGCATTTACAGCTCTCAAAAATTCCATGTGTTCCACTCCAGTCTTAGCACTACTCGATTTCACGAAATATTTTGTCATTGAATGTGATGATTCGGGTACAAGTATTCGGGTAGTCTTAATGCAGGAAGGTCGACCTTTGGCCTTCACAAGCCAACAACTAAGTGGGAAGAATCTCAGTCAATCTACCTATGAGAAGGAAATGATGGCCATCTTACATGCAGTAGAGACCTGGCGTCCTTACTTACTGGGGCGAGGTTTCCAAATCCGCACAGACCATCACAGCCTTAAATATTTTTTGGAGCAACGCCTATCCTCCCCACAACAAAAATAAATGGCTCGCCAAAATGCTGGGATATGATTATGAGATCGTTTACAAAAAAGGGCAAGAAAATAGTGTAGCAGATGCATTATCTCGCCAATTTGAGGAAGAAAGTACCATGATAGCAATTTCCTTTCCCATTCCAGAATGGATTGAAGAGGCTCGTAGGGAATGGTTTTCACATCCTGGGCTCTCCCAACTCATTTCTTAATTGCAGGGGGATCCAAATCCCACCAAGGGCTTCTCGTGGCAGAATGAGATTCTTTGCTATAGGGATAAAGTCGTAATATCACCAACATCCAGCCTCAAAAGTTGCATTTTGGCAGAATTCCACTCATCCCCCCTTGCAGGACATTCAAGCTTTCAGAAGACGTATTCTCGCACCAGAAGATCATTTTTTTGGACATGCATGAAAAAGGACATCCTTACTTTTGTAGCAAAATGCAATGTCTGTCAACGCTACAAAGGGGAGACCGTCAAAGCACCAAGCACATTACAACCATTTCCCATCCCGACATCAATATGGATAGAGGTTTCTATGCATTTCATTACAGGTCTTCCAAAGTCCGGAAACAAGTCAGTCATCATGGTAGAAGTGGACAGAATTTTGAACTATGCTCATTTCTGCGCCCTACCCCATCCGTTTACACCAACTTTGTTCGCTCAATCTTTCATGGATAAGATCTTCAAATTGCATGGCATGCCCCCTTCTATTGTGTCTGATTGTGACTCGATCTTCACTAGTAATTTTTGGCAGGAACTCTTCAGGCTACAAGGCACCCAACTAAAACTCAGCACTTCCTATCATCCACAAACAGATGGTCAAACTGAAGCCGTCAACAAATGTC
>APFE031483153.1:0-10784 GCA_000404065.3 Pinus taeda | reverse complement strand
TCATGCCACCACCAAAATGACTCCCTATGAAGCAGTATATGGTCAACTCCCTCCTTCCCCTACTTCTTATATCAAGGAATGCTCAAAGGTACAAGCAGTGGATCAACTCCTACAAAACCGTTCAACCATGCTCGCCCATCTTAGAGAGAATCTTCATCAAGTTCAAAACCGCATGAAGCAACAGGTAGACCAACATCGCTCAGAGCACCAATTTCAAGAAGGGGATCAGGTATTTTTGAGGCTGCAACCATATAAGAAAACATCACTCAAAGAAAAGGGTTGTTAGAAACTTTCTCCAAAATTCTACGGACCATATCAAGTACTTCAGCGCATTGGAGAAGTAGCATACAAGTTGGCTTTTCCGCCTACTGCAAAAATCCATCCAGTTTTCCATGTCTCATGCCTCAAGAAAGTGACTGGGAACAATTGCAGAATTCAAACCAGTCTACCTGAATTGGACGAGGAAGGGTCAATCTGGCTCCAACCTAAACAGGTCCTGGACACACGAGAACGGTCCCTACGTGGCCGAGTGATTAAGGAAGTCCTCGTCAAGTGGAAAGACACCTCTCTAGAAGATGCAACTTGGGAACCAGCCACTATTCTTTAGTAGTTTCCGCAGCTTCAGCCTTGAGGACAAGGTTATTCTTAAGCGTGAGGGCATGTTAGGGTCCCACCCTAACCCCCTTATTCATGTAGTGGGATCACGTCATAATAAAGAGTCAATAAAGCCCATATTAATAATTGTAAGTGGTTAACCCGCTATTAATGATGGGACCACAGTTAGTTGCAAATGGGCCTAGTATTAGATAGATGGTATTAATAAAACCCATTGTATTGATCCATGGTATTACATGTATGAGTCATATATAAAGGATAGAGACTCCCTGTGAGGAGCATCGTGTCTTATTTTTGAATCGAGCTCTGCTCTATTGGAGGTTGCCCCCTCGAAGAGGCTAGTGAACATTACTTTCTGAATAATAAAATATTTGCTGTTGACTCTCACTATTCTATGATCTGGGTATTTTTCTTCGCATATTCTGTATTTGTGTATCTTTTGCAGGTTCAAAGCATAACAATGTTGGCGAGGTGGTTGGCGAGGTTTGTTTGAGCGCTCCATTACACTATCAATCTCTAATAACCTCAGTCAAGCTACTCGTAAACTATTGGTCGTGCAGCCATGTTCTGTGTAAATGGCACGACCAAATCACGAGAAAGCTATATATTAAGAAAAGGTCTGAATTAAGCCATAGGGCTCGATCAAGGCTTCATGCTCGATCGACCCTTATAGCTTGATCAATCCATAAAGCTCGATTGAGTGCTATAGCTCGATTGAGTTTTATAGCTTGATCAACGATTAGTTTTTATCGCTTGATTGAGCTACCTTTTTAGTGCCCAAGCAGCTCAATCGAGCCCTTAAAAATGACTCGATTGGATGCTTAAATGGCTCAATCGAGCTATTGATTTTTCGACCCAAATGTGCCCTCTTCTGGTAAAAAGTGTAACCAAGCTCCATTGTTTTTCCCCTTAGAAAACTACTAGATAAGTATGTTAGGGCTATCGTGCTTTAATTTTCCATACATATAGCCTACTCGCAAGACACTCCACACTCGATCCCTCAAAATTTTAAAAGATGGTTATTCAGTTCACTTAATCTAGAAAGAAGTTTGGTGCTTTTAAAATCAATTTTACAAGCCATACCATTGTGCCAACTAAAAATAATGGAAAATCATAACGTTATTCTATGAGCTATCAAGACTCTATATATAAATTCTCTCTAGAAGGGAAATAAGAAAGAAAGAAAATGGTCATTGGTTGCATAGGAGAAACTTTGCCTCTCGAAAATGATAGGTGGCGTAGGTATCTAGGACCCAAAAACTCTCAGTAGGATGATGGGGGTGAAACTATGGCGAACATGGATCCAAGGTGTGCCAAAATTATGGAATAAAATATAGAATAAAATATATCGCCACCACACCTCTCAATTGGCTAAGTTATGAAACCTATAATTCTCTTAAGGATCATTAATATAGAATATGACAAGACAAAGAGCCTAGTTCAAGACCATGCATTCTGAGAAATTAGGGAGAGTCAAATGAATATCTTTTGGAGAGACACCTGGAAAAAAATGACTATATTAGGACACTCTGAAGAGCTCCAAGAACTAGACAATTACACAATAACACAACAAGAAAGAACAATCATAATTTTGGAAACCACCCACTACAAATGGAGAAGTTGGATTATCGTTGAGGACTAACTCGATCATCCAACCACGAAAGCATGGGCCAAATTAGAACGAGAAACACTGTATTAGAAAATACAAGGCCTAGATAAAATATGTTGGGATACCAAACAAAAGGGATGTTCATAATAAAATAATTCTATGCTTTGTTAGCTCACCATAGAGACCATCCTAAAGAGTCTATTTGGTGCAAAATATGAATGTAGGGATATTGCCGTAAATTTGTTCACTTCCTATGCGTGGCTTCTAGAAGATGAGCACTCTCTTGGGATCAAATTAGGAAAAAAGGCTTCACAAGTCCTTTAATTTATCTCTATGTAAGAATCATGAGGAATACTTGGCACTCTTATCATTTATGCTCCTTCTTTGCAAAATTATAGCATCATATTCTTCTTCTATTTGGGCACTTGGATCATAGATATAATAGCCTTACAGAAAGAATCAACCAATGGAGATAGAGAATCTTCCATAGCCTTAAATTTAAGAGAGCCTCGACTTTCATACCAAGTTTCCTTCTATTGTTAACCTCAAAAGAAAGAAACAAGAGGATTTTCAAATAACTGGAATCTCGAGTATGAGTGGTCTAACGACTAATACATCAACGTTTTTAGGAAACCATCCTATCTACTTCCTCGACACAAGAAAATTGGGAGGCAAACCATGAGGAGGCAAGGATCCTCAGTAAACTAGTGTTCTCACCATTCATGGGTCGCCATATATCTCCACACTCCGCACATATAGGGATGGTCTCTCAATTAATCTTCACCCCTCACCCCGTGGGTTTTATAAAGCTAAACTTTGATGGCATCTATAAAGGTAAGCTAGGTTGAACGTGTGTGGTGGAATCCTTTGAAATAGTGGGGTTCAAACGTTATTCCTCTATGCATGTAGTTGCAGGAAAAATAGTGATAACTTCATTGCATTCTTCGCCTTGGAGACAGGTTCCTGACATGCCAAGGACAATTCTTTCATAGAACTCCAAGTAGATGGTGATTCCTAGTTGGTAACCAATACAATGAAAATATTATTAAATGGGTGACCTCTTGATAAAAATATATAAGAGTTGGAGCTTGGAGATATTTGTATCTCATATTGAATCATTATTGCAAGCCTTTCCTATCACCCTCACCTCCCATTCTCTTAAATCCTGAAAAGAGTGTCGGATGTCTTAGATAATGTGGGATTCTCCAATTAAGATTTTAACTTGGCATATACTTACAAAAATGAGGCATGGAGATAAATAAGAGATCAACTACAACTCCTCATCTCCTATGAAAAATCATCTCTTGTCCCGTTGTTGAAAACCAAGTAAATGGACGGGGGTGAAGCATTTCGGACATATAAAGAATTGATGCCTCTGATATAAGGTGTTCAACTTACTTTTAGAGTTAGTTCAAAAAGTTTGACACTTCTTGGCATGTTTGGTCATTGCGGTTTAAATGACAATTAAATAATTAATTATATTGAATTAAATATTATTGCCTCGATAGGGGCTCAATAGCTCAGTATGATAGAGATGTAAAGTAACTTTTAACATTTTGATTAAGTCAAATTACATAAAAATAAAATAAAATTATGTAACGTAATATAAACTTTTTAACTCAGTCAAAATAAAATATAAAATTAAAAAAAAAATTCTATGAAAAAAAGTTGACCCATGGTATTGACACAGAGTTTTAAAAATTCATGGTATTGACCCATAGTATTCATGTAGAATGTAGCCTATTTAAAGAGTGAAATTAAACAAGATCAGATCCACCCTAAGGGATCAAATATTTTGAGACGCAAACATTTTTTAGGTTGAAAAAAGATTTGATCCCTCTCGGCCCTTGATAAATTTGTGGCTACTTATATAATTGGTATTTTTCTTATTTGAATCATGCAATTGTTTTTTTATAGATAGTGAAGTTTGGGTTTGGAAAATTTACAAATTTTTTACATGTTTACATAGTCCACCTTATGTTTTGAGGATGATCTAGAGCCCAACGTTTGATTTTTTTTTCACAGATTTGCATAGTAGACTATAGGGTATGAGAATGACTTCTGCGGCCTTTCATAATAAAGCTCCAGAGCCAAGCAAGCTATCCTGGGAGAGATGGCCCCTTTTGTTTAATTACCTACCCTCATAAAATCTTGGAGGCAACGATTAAACACCTTGAACCAGCCATTGAAAGTGAGTCTGTTCCTCATGAGAAGTGGGAATACTCTTCGGACAACTCAATGCTCTGTTTTCCATGGGCAACTCAATCTCATGATTATCGACGTTCAATCTTTGCATTTAAACAATGAAAATTAAAACATTCTATTTTGCACTCTAAAGAAGTTTGCAAGTAAAAAATTTGATCCCTGTCAATGTTAGATCCATACATAAGATATATGTATGTTGGTTAAATTTTCATTTCAAGAAATAAATTAAAGTTGATATTCCAAACCTATTTTTATGACTATATAGTTACAATCTAACTGAAAATCTTTCGAAATAAATTATAGAATTGTGGTCCACTTGGTATTGGATATTAAAGATATTGTTGTCCACAAGGTATTGGATAGATGGTGATTGGGCGCTATGTTAAGGCACTCTTGATGTGAAGACATTGATTCTATTCCCTTCCCTGATAGGGGTGATATATTGGACATGATGAAGATATAGTCCTCCCAAGATTTCAAAAATATATATTAATGATATTGTGATTTGAAAAAACTTAGTGGTATGACAATGTGGCTTTTAAGGAGTAAAAATATTTAATGTCATGATCAATCTAAAACATTGGACGTAATGTTAGAGGGTGAGTGGTTGCCTTAGAGCATGGTAAAAACTTTGCATCATAACTATTTTTTTGACCAGTATTTGTTTCTCTTGAATTCTTTTAGTTATAGTTGGTCTTCGTAATTTGTATTTTAGCCCTTGTAATGTATAAATAACTTGTAGGACATGTTATTAATGTTATTTTGATTATTTAGTCCTTGAAAAAGTATTGTAAGACATGTTCTTCATGAAATTTCAAAGAGAAAATTTGAAGATTAAATTTTTGGCACAAAAAATTTGTAAGTCGGGCCTCCCTCAAGTCAAGTCGACCCCACTAAAGAGACAAACCCATTTTTCAAGGAAATGACATCCATTAAAAGGCATTTGGCCTCCTACATAAGAGCACCATTCGATCTCATCAAAACAAGACATTTTCTAGGAATCCAAGTGAAGGTTAAAGGAGTAGAAAAGGACGAATATGACAAATACCTCTCTCCCTCTTGAGCTCACATATATATCTCTAAACTTGTAAGTGTGAACTTTTCTATGTAACAGCTTGTGGGTAGGCCAAATTTCTAGACAGTTATTGGGCAACATATTTTGTGAACACTGAAATTCTGGGACGCTGAGTTTTTTGGGCATATTCTAATTGTTGAATTTAAGCATAGGGTACATCTTATCATAGCGAGTTGCTAGAGGCTTGACATGAGGGTTGTGGAAAAATTTTGACCATAGACATAGTTTTTGACTAGCTGCATTAGGTGTAAGTCTTGTCGAACTAAAACTTTTCTCCAAGGAAAGGTTGTTGGGTTTTTCCCCAAGTGGATTTTCTGAGGCTAGATCTTGTGTTCTCTTTTTCATTTATGGTTTATGGTTGGATTTTCAAAGTTTAATTTGTTAATGACAAACTGTAATTGTTAATAGAAGATCTATATCATTCAAAGTAATTACCGATAGTTCATAAATATTGTGCTTGCATATATTGCACTTGAAACGTCAACACACACCCCCTCCTCCTGCACCCGCCCACAAGTTCACAACTTGTTTAATCCACCTAACATGACTTGTGGGTTGTTACTTTAGGCTCAGGAGTATAGGGGTAGTCCCTTTGACTCAACCCTAGACCTCCTAAATGACAAATGACAAATCTACCAATTCTCTAGATACAAAAGCAAAAATAAAACAAAAAGTTTGCATCAACACTCACAAAACCTTAGCATCCTCCTTGAAATACTTGCACTTAGGCATCATATTTAATAAACTGATTTATATCCAAAGATCTACCTTTGCATCAAGACTTTTGCATTTGAGTTTGGGCCTATGATTTGATTGCCTAGTTAGATCCCAAGACTCCAACATAATTATGTTAGGGTAATATTATTATATCAATATGTGTATGCAAAGTTTTTTGACGTAGAGTATAAATATTTAATTACATTATTAACATGAAGTTGAAGTTGTATGAAATTGTTAAGGTAGGGTGCACTCTAACTATTCGATATTTTGGTATTTTTGGTTGCCATGCTAATATAGTTGTGGATGATATTGTGATTTTTTACTATACCCCAAGTGTTATTTGGGGCAGTGAATCCATTTAAAAACATTTGTATACTCTATCCCTCTTTGGATTTGAACCCATGATCTCTAATGAGGAAAAACATAGTTTTAACTATCGGGATAGATCAAACTATACTACACCTTAGATGATCTTTGAATCATAGCTTGAACACATGAATTATACTTAACCATGAGAATCATGTTTACTCTAAATATTATTAGAAAAGGAGAAATTGTACTAAATCTTTAGGCCTTTGTTGAAAAGTAATAATTCTATCAAAGCAATGTAAAAGCAACTAAGAGATCCTAGTTTCTTTATACGTCTTTCTATAATGAAAATATAGCATGATTACACCCATAACGTATTATTTAAGTAAATGTATATATGATTTGGAGTTTCTCATGATCAATACAAACTCTAAACTAAATGAATTTAGTCATCAAACCCACTATATTATATTAATGCGGATATTCATTATTCACATTATTCCACGAATCATGCAAAAATGAATCGTAGTGTGGGATATTAAGGTATAATCTCTAATGCGTAACTTTAATAATAATAAAATTATTTTTCCTTCCTTTGATCATTCTTAAGAATCTCACCTATACCTAACACATGTTGCTTGAAGAATTAATGTTATAAAGGCTATATCTCCTTGATTTTTGACTTACAATGAGGCAGAGTTAAAGAGACATGAATTATTCTCAAAATGTTTGAAACTTAAAGGGTTGTCACAATTTTCATGGATGTAATTGAAAATTTCCTTTTATAATGTTGATAAAGTCCATTTTGTAAAAGTTCACATTCAAACATACTCATAAACATTTAAGTTACAAAATTAGCTTGATTTAATCCATTTTTTATACCAAACAAAATCATTAAATAATTTTGGGTAAATAAAACATTCTCAAAATGTTTGAGGCTTAAAAGGGTGTCACAATTGTCAATGATGTAATTCAAAAATTATTTTTGTAATGTTAAAGTCGATTTCGTAAAAGTTCACATCCAAACATACTCATAAACATAGAAGTTAGAAAATAGGCTTGATATAATACATTTTTTATATTAAACAAAATCATTAAATAATTTTGTGTGAAATAAAACTACTCATTATCTATAAGAAGCTTTTCAAAATTTAAGTTTAAATTATGTGTTTTTTTCTCAATAACATAATAATTGGGATATCAAATTGTATGCTAAGTAATAAAAAAATAAAAATATTAATGTTAACACTAAAACCATAACATGACTTATAACATGGAAATACACATAATTACCAATTTCCTACATCCCAATATAGTGTTCAAGAGGCTCTCTACAACCAAGTATAGTGTTGATGTTTAGGCATTAGATATTATAACTTAGATATTAGTATTTTTTAAGTTCAATTTTTTTATATTGTAATTTGGTTTTTGTCAAATTACAAAAAATAATTTTGTGTGAAATAAAACTACTCATTATCTATAAGAAGCTTTTCAAAATTTATGTTTAAATTATATGTTTTTTTCTCAATAGCATAATAATTGGGATATCAAATTGTATGCTAAGTAATAAAAAAATAAAAATATTAATGTTAACACTAAAACCATAACATGACTTATAACATGGAAATACACATAATTAGCAATTGCCTACATCCCAATATAGTGTTGACGAGGCACTCTACAACCAAGTATAATGTTGATGTGTAGGCATTAGATATTATAACTTAGATGTTAGTATTTTTTAAGTTCAATTTTTTTTATATTGTAATTTGGTTTTTGTCAAATTACAAAATGATGAACGGATTTTTAAATAAAAGAAAGTCATAATATACATATCACATTAACATTTATCACATATAAATAGTAGTTATAAATTAACATCCATTTTACCATATAAATTAAAACAATAATTCCATAACATATCTAAATTTAATTAATAAACACATTAAATTTTAATATTTACATTCAACCGATTTTACCATGGATATTATCAACTTCTAAATGGGATTTATTACAATACCATGGGCCAATGGGCCAATATCATAGCTTATCAAGACCCCATACCCAAAAATCATAACTCATTTCAAAAAAATATTATAAATATTTTATTTCAATTTATTATTTCATTTTTATTTTATAACCAATTTTAAATGAAACCTTAACACTTACAATAAACATACAATATAACAAGATTCTTAACCATGTTTACTAACCCATCCTTTTTACGATGCATAATATTAACTTGTAAATAGGCTTTGTTACTATACCATGGGCCAATACCATAGCTTGTCAATACCACTTGTCCAAAAACCATAACTCATTTCAAAATCAAAATATTTAAAAATATTTAATTACGATGCATAATATTGACTTGTAAATAGGCTTTCTTACCATACCATGGGCCAATACCATAGCTTATCAGTACCACTAGTCCAAAAACCATAACTCATTTCAAAATCAAAATATTTAAAAATATTTAATTTTGGTTTTTTTATAACATTTTTAAAATTAAATCTAAAAGGAATATATTGTAATGATGTAAATGTTTGTAAAGATTTGCATGTGTGCTCAATTAAAAAGTAATAAAAGGTTAAATGTAATTCCATAAGGTGTCACTCTCCAACCTAGTATATAGAGATGTTGTCATGTTGAGATGTTGTCATGTCATGCAAACATCAAAATAAAATAATAATTATAATTATCAATAAAACACTTTGACTTAGTCAAATTATATAAAACAAAAAATTAAATCAAATTAATAATTATAACCAACATAGATCCATATTAATGTCTCATTTACCAAGCAACCAGATGGATCAAATCTATTGAGTTTAAACCTGTTTTATAGAAAGAAGATATTTAATCTCTCTCGGGGCTTGGTAGATCAGGAGCTAAGATGAATCTATGCTGGTGTGTAGTATAATATTGATCGTGTAGGTGTTAAATGTAAATAATATTTAAATTCATTTTTTTTTTTGTAATTTTGTTTTTGTTAATAAAATGATGAAGAATTTTTTATATAAAAGAAAGTCATAATATACATCTAATATGGCATATAAATAGTAGTTAGAAAGTAACATCCATTTTACTATATAGATTAAAATAATTATTTGGTAACATATTTAAAATTAATTAATAAGCCCATAAAAATAAATTTAGTATTTATAATATAATAAGAGCCTTAACCATGAATATTCAACCGATTTTACCATGGATATTATCGACTTCTAAATATGATTTCTTAAAATATCATCGCTCAATACCATGGCTACTAGATACCCAAAAAACCTAACTTATTTAAAAAAAAAAATATTATAAATATTTTATTTCAATTTAATTTTATAGCAATTTTAAAACTAAAACTTAATACTTACAATAAACATAGAATATAACAATATTCTTAACCATGTATATTAACCCCCATTTTACGATGGATACTATTAACTTGTAAATATGTTTTGTTACAATACCATGGGCCAATACACAGCTTATCAATACCACTTTCCCAAAAACCATAACTCATTTCGAAATCAAAATGTTTAAAAATATTTAATTTTAATGTTATTTTATAACATTTTTAGAATTAAATCTAAAAAAGAGCTATGGTTAGATGTTGTAGTGGGGTAAATGTTTGTAAACTTTTGCATGTGTGCTCAACTAATAGTAATAAATGGTTAAAAACAATTGCATAGAGAGCCACTCTCCAACCTAGTATGTAGAGATTTTTAATGTCCTCTAAACATCAAAATGAAATAAAAATCAAAATAATAATGATAATTATCAATAAAATACTTTGAATTGGTCAAATTACATAAAACTAAAAGCAAAATATAATTAATAATTAAATTTATAATTAGGTCGTAAGGCCTTCCTATGGGAAAAACTTGTTGGATCAGGTGCACAGCAAAACTAAATTAAAAATAACACAGCAGAATATCAAGCACATAAACACAAGAATTAACGTGGTTCACCCAACCAATCTGCTCTACTTCCACCAAACATAGGCATCAGGAATACATTAATCAAATTGGAGATTACATCAAGAAATCCTCACACTCTCTTAGCAAACCATCCGAATGATTGCCTGTTATATAGCATAGAGAATCCAACAACCTCATAACTCCCTCACATCAAATATAGGAGGCATTAACTCCCTCCCAACAACCTGGAGCTAATCTAGGAACTGAATCCCTATTGTTGTCATCCTTCAGAGATTTTTGCCTATTTGACTAAAACAGAAAATCTCAACAT
>APFE031483149.1:0-23974 GCA_000404065.3 Pinus taeda | reverse complement strand
TTAGGCTTAAAGATTATGACCCATGAATAGACCTTATCCTTCCTTTTGCGCTAAGGTTCCTCCTTCCTTTAGATCCAGATCTGCATCACCACCCAATATACCAGCTCTAGCACTTTATCGGATCTTCAATCATGATTCTGATGGTGATTTGTCACAAGATCTCCTTCCTCTTTTATAGCCTTAGGCCTTCCCCAATACCATGGTCCAAAACCATAACATTCCAATACCATGAACCCAAAACTGGGGATCAACATATCTGACGAGACACTATGGTCCAAAACATAGGTTCAAGTTCCAAGATCTAACTGCCATGGACCAAAAGAATGATCCCCAACATATACGTGCTGTAAGAAACCACGTTATACGCGCCTTCGTTCTTTAGATGAACCTGCGTATATGTCTTTTTCTACTTTCTGAGTGCCTGAACTGAGATCTGATACCAAAGAAGGTTGCCATCAAGGACAACACCTGTGCCATAGCTCCAAACCTGTGCCACAATACCAACAGTTTGATTATGGGGCCTCTCACAACTTAATGCCCAAATCAATGATGGAAAAATTGGAACTAGACATAACCTGACCATACAAACATCTATTCTCATTTGATTCTAGCCAAGTTAGATGCCTAGGATTGATTATAGATCTGTGTGTATCACTGGTACAATACCCTGCCAAGACAATTCTAATGGATGTAGTAGTGGCTAACATCCCACCCAAATATGGAATGTTATTATCTAGATCTTGGGGTGCCAAGCTTCAGGGTTCTTTACAACTTGATATGTCCTATGCCACTATCTCAGTCTTTGGCCAGCCAAAGAGACTATACAAAGAAACTTTGATGAAGTATGTGGTCAGCAGCTAAGACAAACCCCAAAACTTTCCCATTTATTCCACGCATTCAGACATGGATTCTTTCATCTTGTACAACACCGAGATCCATACCCCAACTGATGTTAAAATTTTGGCTTTAAGCCAGAATGAATTCCTAGATGAAAAATCCATAGTTCAGATTCAAGAAGTCTCTAAGAACAATCATATAGCAGTCACACAAGAAAGACCAAAAGAAAATGAAGATCCAAATCTGTCTGCTAAACAAATTGAGAAAATTCCTGATAATAGTTCTAAACAAGAAATCCTATGGTATCTAGAGTTTGAGGGATCTGTTAATAAGATAGGATCAGGGGCAGGCATTTGGATACACAACATGAAGAATGACTATGCTGAAGGGCACGCATATAGATTGAATTTTAGATGCACTAACAACATGGCCGAATATGAAGCCCTTCTGCTCGGGCTCAAAGTGATCAAAAGCCTAAGGCAGATAGGATATCACTTTTAAGAGATTCTGATTTGATAATTCAGCAAATGAAAGGTAAATTTTTCACAAATGACATTAGATTGAGATCATATAGAGGGGTAGCAATTGAAATTCTCAACACCTTTTTAGAATCTCAATTCACCAAAATTCCAAGGAATCAAAATCTGCATGCTCACAGTCTAGCAACCTTTACGAGCACTTGCAAACTGCCTTTTAAGCCTAATCACCGATTCTCAGCTAAGATTAAACATAGGCCCATTGTACCTGATAATGTAAAAAAATGGCAATTATTTGATAGTGAATCTCAAATTAATAATTTCTTGACCCTCAAAGAAGATTTCTCTAGCACAAAAATAGATACAAGCACGATAAGTGAAAATGATCAAACCGACACAATTGAGACACATATTTATGTTGAAACAGTAAACCAAATTCTACATCGCACTAAGTTTGCTAAAGAAAATTTACAGGAACTTGAAGAAACATAATGTAATGATGCTATTGGAGCAAAATGTGAGGTGATTGATTTGAAGGATAATTTTTTACCTATAAGCCTGACCCCTTTAGAGGACATTTTTTACTCAAATGACATTTCCAGGAAACCTAAAATACAGCCATTAAACACAGAAATTGAGGACTGTAATACTGGAACTGCTGAGAATCCCAAAATGGTAAAATTGTCCAAATCCCTGCCTCCTCACCTAAAACTGAAGTATATTGAACTGTTCAAAGAATTTCAAGATGTTTTTGCATGGAGTTACGAGGACCTAAAGTCTTATGATACATCTGTTATCCAACACACCATACCTCTCATTGAAAACCAAAAACCTTTCAAATAGAAACTTAGGAGGGTCAACCCTGTGCTCCTCCCTCTAATTGAGAAGGAAGTCAAAAGGATGTATGAGGCTGGAATTATTGCACCCATCAGATTCTCAGAATGGGTTTCAAATTTGGTGCCCACTAGAAAGAAAACATGAGAGATTAGGTTGTGTGTTGATTTGAGAAATCTAAACAAAGTCTCTTTAAAAGACAACTACCGCTTACCTAAAATGGATCACATTCTACAAAGGGTAGTGGGTGCTTCACGGATATCACTGTTAGATGGATTCTCAGGTTTCAATCAGATCCTAATGCACCTGGATGATCAAGATAAAACTTCTTTTACAACCCCTTGGGGAACCTTCAAATATGTGAAAATGCCATTTGGACTTAAGAATGTAGGAGAAACTTTTCAAAGAGCCATGGATATAGCTTTTGCTAAATAAATTCATGATTTTCTAGTCATTTACCTAGATGACCTTACAACATTCTCCAAATCAGATCAAAAACACTTAGATCACCTCAGACAAGTATTTCTAATTTGTAGGAAATATGGCATAACATTAAATCCAAAGAGATCACTGTTTGGCTAGAAGAAGGAAAATTATTGGGCCAGATCATCTCCAAAGAAGACATTAGGATTGATTTGGACAGAATACAAGCTATCTTGCAAGTCCCTCACCCTAGAAAACATCTAAAAACTACAAGATTTTTTTGGGAAGATAAATTTTCTAAGAAGATTCGTACCAAATCTGGCTGAGCTGATTAGATTTCTAAACAACATGTTGAAAAAAGATTCCAAGGTCAAGTGGACAATAGAAACTAAACAAGCCTTTGAAGAAATCAGAAAATCTTTGACTCAAACACCAGCCCTTACAAGCCCAAATTTTGACAAGCACTTTATCATATTCTCATTTTCATCAGACCATACAATTGTTGTTGTTTTTCTTCAGGAAGATGAAGAGGGATGTGAAAAACCCATAGCCTTTTTTAGCAAAGCACTTAGATATGCTCCACTCAAATATCAAATCATGGAGAAACAACCATATGCACTTGCAAAGGCCATTAAGGACATTAGAGTTTACATCTTATGCTCTCATGTGATTGCTTATGTGCCCAAGAGGGAATTGAAGGCAAAAGGGGAAAATGGATAGCTACCATACTAGAATATGACATTGAAATCAAACCAACAAAGCTAATAAAAGGACAAGGATTAGCCAAACTTATGATTGAAACCAAATTTCAAGCCCTTGACATAAATCAATTGGATAATGAGCAGGAGATGGCGACTCCACAGATCAATCAAGCCTTTTTACAATCACCTTGGTATGCTGACATATGTTTTGTATTATTAAACCTGCAAGCTCTTCCAGGATTATCCAGAACTAAGAAAATATTTTTGAAAATGAAAGCTTCCAAATTATGTGTTTTAGATCATGCTCTCTTTTGGAAAAATCATGAAGGTGTTTTATTAAATTGTCTAATCAAAGAAGAAATTGACAAAGTACTTAAAGAGTTTCATGCAGGGGATTGTGGTGACCTTTATATTGGAAATCAACTACTGATAAAATCCTAAGGGTTGGATTTTATTGGACCACCCTATTT
Organism: Pinus taeda; assembly: GCA_000404065.3. Lineage (NCBI taxonomy): Eukaryota > Viridiplantae > Streptophyta > Pinopsida > Pinales > Pinaceae > Pinus > Pinus taeda. The sequence continues at coordinate 20,233 of APFE031483149.1, read as the reverse complement.
GCTGATATAAAGAAATATGTAACTCCTTGCCACAAATGCCAAATCTTTGAAGGCAAGAAAAAGTTGTTGCCTCTACCCCTCAAGCCCATTTCCACTGAAAGACCATTTCAATAATTGGGTTTAGATTTCATTGGGGAAATCCACCCTGCATCCTCTGGCCAGCATAAATGGATTGTGAGTACTACAAACTATTTTACCAAGTGGATAGACGCCATCCCTTGTAGGCAAGCGAATGACTCAGTAATCATGCAATTTTTAGAGACCAACATCTTGTCTAGGTTTGGCTGTCCTGAAAAAATTATAACAGACAATGTTGTTGCTTTTAAGTCCAAGAAAATGACCAATTTCTACAATAAATACCACATTACTTTAGGTCATTCCACAGCCTATTACCCTCAAGGTAATGGTCTAGCTAAATCCTCCAATAAAAGCTTGATCAACATCATTAAGAAAATCTTAGAGGAGAACAAGAAAAATTGGCATAAAAAGCTTGTCAATGCACTATGGGCAGACATAATGACTACTAAGAGATCCATTGGCACAAGTCCCTATGATCTGGCTTATTGTATGGAGGCAGTATTTCCTTCTTCTTTGGGAATCCCAGTGATAAAGTTGATGTAAGAGATACAGGGAAAGCCTAATGATATTTAGAGAAGGATCAATCAAACTATTCATTTACAATAGACAAGAGAGGATGTATATCAAAGAGCTCAGGTTCTACAAGAAAAGTTGAAAAAGATATTTTAAAAGGACCAAAGCAGAGGACTTCTCCATTGGGGATAAAGTTTTGAAGTGGGATTCCAGGAGAGAAGATAGGGGAAAACATGGAAAATTTGATTTCCTGTGGAAAGGACCGTATACTATTTAGACAGCACAAGGAAACAACACCTACTTTTTGAAAATCCTGGATAATACAGGGGCAGATGATGGGCCATTCAATGGCCGAATGCTGAAGCATTATTTTGCTCCAGTTTGTTGAAATATCATCATTTTAGTTTGTCCATAACAATGTTTACTTTCTGATGTTTATTACAACAATAAGATAGGAAATAAGGTGCAACAAATTTTGAGGGAAAAGAAAAGAATTGTGCCACCTTTTGGTATTACATTTTGAGTTTATCAAAAGAAATTGAAGAAGGAGACTTGGGAGCTATAAAAATGATGACAAATATTCAGACTGACTATCCAAAACAGAGCTGCAATTATTTGATTTAATTCATGAGAAATATATATATATTGCAGAGGCACCATTTTGTGTACAGCAAAGGAGAAATTTCAGAATATAGCAAGAATTGAATATAAGGCCATCTGACCTATTGTTCTTGAATTTTCATGAGGAAAAGCCATCCCCAAGTGGAGCCACTGTTAGGTTCTATACCACTAAGTTTCATTTCTCATGATTGACTGGAGAAGTGCCAAATATGTTCATCCTTTCCATGTTGTAAAGGTTCCATATTTTGAAGAATTTCGTTATGTACAATTGCTTGACTCTTATCATAGTTCATGAATGGCCAAACAACTTAATCTTGGCCAGGTTCATATTTCAATTTACTTGTCTTAGAATAGAGAATAAAGGTCTGTCCAAATAGTTCAAGCTTGGTAGATAAGTAGATAGGTAGAGAAGCAAAGGAGCCCAATTGCTTAATCTGGGCCCTTGGAAGAGATAAGGGTAGACTTAGATAGGAGGGCAACTAAAAGAAAAGAAGAGAACTAGGGTTTGCTAGTTCAAATGCAACCAATGAAAATGAAGAAGAAATGTTGGGTGTAATAGGATGGGTAAGAAGTTTTGATGTTGCAGAAGCAGTTGCATGAGTGTTCTTCTTTCTCAAAGATAGTTCATCTTTATTGGTATCACAACTACCATTGCAAAGTGTGGTGACAAATCGGATGTTGCATGTCTAACTTCCCCTCATTCCCCTCACACCAATCACTTACTAACATCTCACTAGGATATTGAGATCTGCTCAAAATCCCTAGACCATTCCATTTCAGGTGAAAGTTTCAACAAAATAATGTTTTCTCCATGGGCTAAGAAGCCACATTTCTTGTGTAAAATCTTTCTTCTTATGACCCTTCCTATAGCCTAAGTTTTCGCTTTTCAAGCTTAGTGCTTTGCTTAAACATCATACCTTTCATATTAACATGCTAAACCTATTTATATAGCTCCCATGTAATCTTTCTCCCGCCCTTATTATACTAAATACACAAAAAATCCCAAAAATATTATAAATAGCGCCCCCCCCCCCCCCCGGCTAAAATTATGGCCATATGTTAATTTTTGTCGGGAGTTATTGGTCCACCCAGGGCCAATAAACAACCCTCCACAAGCTCCATTAGAGTTTATTTAACATCTCGTTAAATAAATAACCAGCCCGCCCACAACCAAACTGGAAACATATCACAAACCCCATGAAAACATTATAAATGATGAAATATTACCCCACCCTGCAAACCTCCGTTGTTTCCCACTCGCCGCTAGTCGTCCAATCGTCGTGCCTAAATCCAACAGGTGTCGGCGATATCGTAACCCCCCCGATTCCTGAACAATAGCATCCGGGGGATGGGCAGTATTTCCACCATACGAGAGACGCATGTCCGCTTCTCGGCGTGATCAGAGCCCACCCTCCAATACCACCCAGGCCTAAAGGCGGTCCGGGGAATACTGCTTACCACCCTACTGCCCCCCCATTGACGTCATGCCATATCAATTGCTTGCATCACCACTTCGCCTCCATGTCACCCGCCATGTCATCCGACACGTCATCTTCCGTACCTTGCTATGTGGCAAAACCACACGTCACAATGACGTCATCCGACAAAAATGCACCAAACTGACCAAAGTCAAAATTTTTGTTAAAAAGAGGTGAAAGTGTCATTTTCGCTTGTTTTTGTTTGTCTTCTCTGTGAAACATCTATATGCCAATTTACGCCCAAGGATAGTCATTCAACCACACAGTCTACCACCCAACAAGTTTACTCCATAGCTCGGGCCCTCAGCTTGGATCGCCACGTACGAATCACTCATTTCACCATTAAAACAGGTATTTACATGAATTTTTCTCCCGAACCATGTTTTTCTTTAGTATTCTTTGTCAAAATTTCCTGCAAAACCCAAATTTAAAGAGGAAACACCTTGATGTCTTCAAATATACACACCATAACCACTGTTTTGTCCAATTTTTACCAACAATCCTGCAAACTACCTCTCCCTCTGCAAATTTCTCCTGCAGAATCGAACTTGATTCCACTCTGGTTTGAGATTACCGAAGGAAAAGGCCCTGAACTGTTTCTATCCATTTCCTGCTGAAAAACTCTGCGAGCTACGTTTTCCTCTACAAATTCTACCCACTGAGTTAACTCTGAAGTCAAATACGGTCTGTGTTTCCAGGAGAAAATCCACACGGCTATTGTTTTTCCTATTTCACTTACACAGACCCAAAATTTCCAATTTCAAAATCACAAATAGTTAGACAATGGAGGCTCCAGTAGCCCTCAATATAGCCCCTCTCAATGCACCTCACAAGCAATTGGAATGGTTGCCATTAGCTGATAAAGATAATCTAATCCAAGACTTAGCTGGTGATAATATAATGAGTGGGTAGAAGGCACACTAATTGAACAGCTCACTGAGGAAGAGAAAATGGAACAAAATATGAAAAATCTTGAAAAGACTCTTGACTTAGATTCTTTTGGGCAGGAGTCATTCAAAGTGCCACAGCAAACCGGAGAAGGCACTTCAACTGTTGCAGCTTCACAACAAGCTACCCAAGAAAGGACTACTCCAATAGCAGGAACAACAAAGGGCAAAGAGGTAGTAGACACAGAGCAAGAAAGAATGACAGACCAACCAACTATCTCAAAGGAACAAGGTCAAGGGCAAGCCCCTTCACTACAAACAGAGGCACCACAGGTACTAGACTTATAGACTCCTCTCAATGAGGAAAGGAGCAAGAAAAGGGACAGAGAAGAGACCACACCTGCAAGTGGATCAACAGAGCAGCCAGGGGCAAAAAGGCAAAGAGTAGTTCCTCTACCTGAAGAGGAAATTAGTGAAGAAATCATAGGAAGTCCAACAGAGGAGAGGGAAACCAGCCAACAAGCATCCACCAGCTCTCACAGGCAAGAAATGGAGAGGCAGCATGGTACGGAAGTTTCTTCCTTAAGGCCACAAAGTAAGCAACGTTTTGATATTAAAGGAACATTCATGGACATTAAGGCCTAGAATGAGTCATTGAGAATACAACTTTATGATCAATTTCTCAAAATGACACCCTCCAAACAGTAAAGACTAATGGCAGCATATGGCATGAAGGAGGAGAAGATGATGTTAAGTCATTTTAAGCCTAAGGTTCAGCAACCACAGTCTACAACTCACTACATAAGAAAAAATCTAGAGGTCCTTGCTAAAGATATACACCCAATGGACTAGATTGAACTGCACAAACAAACTGGTGAAATGGTCTATGCTACATTGGCAAATAAGGAAATGCTGGCCCACCAATTGAAGGAGTGATTAAGTAATACATCTGCCCAATTGGATTTGGAAAAGATATCTTCCTTAGCTAAAGACAACAGAATAAAGACCCTATAAGAGATAATTATTGAGCTGGGACATGATCCCAAGGATGCCAAGGGAATCAAAGCAATGATAAAGAAAAAGGAAGAAGATATTGCTGCACTTAGGAAGCAATTGAAGCTGCCTGTCACCATGTACCCATAAACTACAGAACTTGTACAAGAAAAGGAAGAAGAAGACATAATGGATTTGCTAATGAGGATGAATCAAAGGCTAACTGAAAGATAGCAAGAGTTGGAGAAAGCATTGCAAGCCAAGAAGGAAGAGTCGACCTCCCAGCAACCTGAAACAACTCCAACAGTTACCACTACTCCCCCCACAGTCACAGCAGCAATTCCTCCCACTATCCCAACATCAACAACAGGTACATCAGCCACAAATGCTTCAGTAGCAGCAGCAACAACAGGACCAGATACTAGCATGAGCATGGAATAAATGATGAAAGCAGTAAAAGAGCTAGAAGTCCAAATGTCAGAGCTTAAAGAGGCAAAAGAAAGGTTGGCCAAGCTAGAGGTAAGCTATGACAAATCTAAGATAACGATGGCAGAGAAAACTAGAGAGGTGAAGGTCTTGGATAATAAGGTGAAATCCTTGGAGAAAGATCTCACCCTTCATAAACCTCTGGCAGCAATTAAAGCAATTTTGTGGACCAAAATTGGCAAGTTTATCACTGATCAATGGAAATCAATTCAGACGATCCATGAGAAAATTGAATTGATAGAAAGGGCCCAAGTAGAGATTCAAAAGGCCAGAGAATCATTGGGAAACATGCCTGAGCAGGCCAATAGACTAATTTATTTTTTGAATACTTACACCAGGGAACAACTAGCATCTCTAGAGATCAGGGACAAAACATGCACTATTTTGACAGTGAAAAAGGTGCTAACCATGAGGAATTTTATACAGAATCTGGAAAGAAAGTGCCAAGAAATGTAGATGGAAATAAATTCCTTCACAGAGAAGTTTACAGTCTTGTAGCAGAAGAGTCTACCCAGTTTTTTAACCAGTAATCAAAGACTGTTGACACATGAACAATATGCTCATAGGGTAAATACATATGTTTCCAATCAGATCACAACATCATCAAGCACTTCAGAAAACATAGGACCTCCCTCTGGATAAAGCTTATATGACAAGTTGGAAAATATGATCTATATCAAACATGAGATAAATCATCTTTTTGAAGTCCAGCCCAACTTCTACAGGTATACTAAAGCTGATGAAACATTAATAAAACTGCAAAGACACCAGTTGCCAATAGATCAATGGTGGTAGAGCATGTTGGAGGTCTTACCAAGGTAGTTTTGATTTTTCTTTATCATCTGCATTTAATGCGATGACAAAACACGTGGCACATATCATAAAGGTGAAGACAACAGAGAAAGGGAGTCATGCTGGAACAGCAACGCGGGAACGCGGAATCAAGGGATAGCTACAAGCCGACTTACTCCATTGAAAAAGTCAAATATCTCTAACCAACTAAACAGCCAACACATTAACGTTTACTCCTTCATTCATTTCTCTCATTTACTTCTCCTGTAAAGTAGATGAATGAAATTATTGCGGGATATTTTTCCATAAGATATTTTGTAACTCCTTTTTGTATAAATACCTCCCCGTGAGTTGTATTCTAGGTTGGTGATATCTCTTCTGGAACTACGCTGTAACTTTGAGAAATCTTCTGAATAAAAGGCAGTTGGAATGCGTCGTTGATGAACTGATCTCTTTGGATGTGGGATTGATGACAGTGGACTATGTTGTAGAATTCCTAAATTACTTCATGGATCAATAAGTCTTTTAAACTCATGTTTTATAGTTTTTCTATTTTTATGTATCATCTGTGTTCATAATCTTAAGAATAGGGAAAAAGAATAACCCAGAACTTACTTCACTGTACTTTGTGTTCAATATTTTTTTTTTTTTATGTTTTCCTCATAAACTAGCATAAGCAGGAATTCTTTATTGCTCCTGTTTCCCCTGGTTCTTACATCTTGAGTATACTTAGGGAATTCTTAAATTGCTCCCTGAAATATTCATTCACTTTCCCTCTGCCACCATGATGAAAGACTCTTAATTTCCTTTCACCCCCTGACCTCCATGTCCATCCAATTTTTGTTTATAAATTGCTCCATGATTTAATTATCTTTCTCTGTAGTGCCTTCTATGTCAACGAAAAACCATATCTAACAGTATACACTCTTAGACTCCATAGCCCAATGGACTGAAATTCCCAGACTTTCACCCCTGTTGCATTGAAAATCATCATCCAACAAACTTAAAACAAAACCCTATACATCATAACTAGCCTAAAACACCTTAAAAAAAAAAAAGATAAATTATAAAGAGAGAGCCCTCTCTGGATGTAGATTGGCTAGAAACTGCATCCAAAAGATTGGTTAGTGGTTACCCCGGCCGTATTCCCTTTTCTCACAAGTTTTGGGGAACAACCTGAGTGATAACAGGTATCACCAGTAATATATGTTGTATTTCAGTGAATTATAATTAAGAATTGGTGCATTCATATATGTAGTGATGGTCATTCCATAGTTTCAAAAAATAATATAATATTGAAAATATATGTAATTTGTATATATTTTCATATTTGTGAATGGAAGAACACATTGTTTTATATTCTAATATTGTGAGTGGTAATGAAGAAGGAGAAGCCTCATCAAAGTATTGAATCTTACATCTTTATATGCCCACAAGATACAAAAAAATATATTTCCCATTGGTCATAGATATTTCGAAGATATATATATATATATATCTTCGAAATATCTATGACCAATGGGAAATATATATGTATGTATGTATGTATGTATGTATGTATATGTATCTGTATATGTATATGTATGTATACATATACATATACATATATATGAATCTATGAATGTATGACATGATAAGTGTAATTCTAGTGTTGTTCCATTTATATCTATGTTGAATACTCATTGGTATATTGAGTTGATTTATTTTATATGAGAGTTGGCTTAATCAAAGAGGTTATTTGGGATTGAGAGCCTACATAAACAATTTTGGGTTATTTTGACTAAAGATAATTGGATCTAAGATGTATGATGAGTCTCTACTATTTGTAGAGATATATTAGATTTTTTATCAAAGACTATTGTTGTAAGTATTTTGACTATTCAGGGCCCAACTAAGAACTTTGCAGAGGTGCATTCACTCATCTCCATTTTTGGAGTAGTTCTCACTGGAAAGGAGAAATACCATAAATGGTCCAGAAAGATAAATAATACCCTCATTTTCAATGAATTATGGAAAGGATCATGTGAAGAAGGAGATGACAACCCACCTGCAAATCCCACATTAGACAAAGAGATTTCCATATGGGAGAATAGGAACAACAAGGCCTATGCCTTGATTACTGAATTATTAAATGAAGCGTTGAGTTGTCACATTGCACCAATTAAGTCCAATTATTTTAATGATTTAAATAAGTTGAAATACTTACAAACTTCCTACACTTGTCTAACACCACCTTACCCATGACATGCACTTTTTTCTCATGTCCTTTTTTTTCTCGATACACGTGTTCTCCTCTTACTAGGGGTTTAGTATTTCATTTTTATTAGGGCTTGAATGATAGCCATAGTTTATTATTCATTCAACATAGGTCATCAAGAAAGTGGGCTTTTCCTTGGATTCCTTTTTCTCCAATAATTTCCTTTCTGTAGTGGCCCTTCCACTTTGCTAGGAAAACCAACCATCCATTCTTTTTTGATGTGGAATTCCTTTCCATAAAGTAGTGGAATGCATCATCCACACCCTTTTTCCTGAGCATATGACCACCAATTAATGACCCTTTGTTCAACATTCATGTACTTAAACACATTATATATTTCCTATTTTCTCTTGTGTGCTCAAAGATTGAATTTCCCCCACTCTATGGTTGATTCACTAATTTTATGCATTTACTTGTTGAATGCTCACTATACTTTCCTCTGACTTTGATCTTCAATCCATGACCTTGTTTTTTGTTTAACTATGGTGAATTTTGGGGTCCTTCATTTATCTTTTTGACCCTCCTTTGTGGCCTTATTTGAACTAAACAAAGCATTATGGGAGCTTCAATCAATGGCATACTTAGCCACTTCTCCTTTGAAAAACATGCATGTTCAATAGTTATGGATCTCATAACTTTTAATTAGAATACATAGCTTACTTTTTCATGTTGCATTACATCTCACATTTCTCTTCAAATTTTCAACCATAAGACACCTAATTATTGCTAAACAATATCCATGAGCAATGAACTCTTTTCTCAATGGGATACTTAATTTCTACCTCTTGTTGTCATCTTCTACTTAGTTCTTGTCTTCCCCTTTCTTAGGAACCTAATAATATACATACTCAAAAACGCATGCTTCCTCACCCACTAAGCACACACTTTGTGTACTTGGTGAGTAAGGACACTAAATGCATAACCTTTGCTTCATTCTCTATACTTATCACTTTCCTCTATTTTTCTTCCAACACTTTCTTGGCTCTCAGACCTTTGTCTATGATTTACTTGAAGCTAGGGGATTTCACCAAAAATATGGGGGGAAATAACTCATTCATTTTTATTTTTCATTAAGTATTTTAACATCACAAGAATTTGATACCACTCTAGGGTCCACTGATACTAATAAATTCAAAGGTCATTGGACATACCTTCTTTTCGTGTATTTTTATTGGGGAAATATTAATGGACAATGAATTTTGTTGAAATTGGGGCTTTAAAATGTAGGAGACAAATTCAAGCACTAACACATCATCATATTTAATAAATGGATCAACATTGCTTATTTCATCTCTGCATTAGTGTGCATATATTACATAGAATGGAGTATCTCAACCACATATTTCATTCTATTGTGCATTTCATTGCATAATGACAGGCTAATTCTAGTTAGGTATAGTATCACTAAGAAAAGAAAGGTGCATTATCAAGCAAAGAGAATTAAAGGGAATAAATTTTCCCAAATGTAGACCTAGTGAGAAGAACAACTTTACTTTGTGAATGTGTTGAATGTCATGATGAAGCATACAAATTAATGAAGAATGTAGGGACAATAAAAGCAACGACTAAAGGACTTCCCACTCAACAAAGAAAAGGGCCCATCAAGTACAGGTCCAGTTGCTTGATGTCCCTATGTTGGACCTTGAAGAAGACATATTAGGTGTTCAGCTAGATTTCCCCAAAATTAGTTTACAAATATCGAGCAAATGAATAAACTAACCACCACATAGAAGAGAATGGATTTCCATACAAAGAAAACACTAAACACATTGTATTTGATAATACTCACACATAAGGAAATAGAAGTTAGGCATTCAATACATTCATTCATCATAGGTTAGAATAACCTAGTCCACCCACACTTAAAAATAAAATAATGGGCCTATAGTTACACACATCAACCATAATAGTGGAAAAGTACTAAGAAATAAATTATAGATAAAAGACAAATTAACCCAACACTAATCACCTCATAACATAATAACATGTTAATGTCCACACCAACAATTTCTCTTTATTTCTAACAACATTAGAAACCATACTAAGACGATATTACATTATTTTAGGAGGTCACATGAATTTCTCTTCATTTTTAACAACACTATAAACCATACTAAAATTACATTATATAGTTTTAGGAGGTCACATAAACCATGAAAAAAATTTGAGTCCATAAATTAACACAAAAAATTCTTAGGTAGTGGTAGAACAGTAGACTACCACAACTATATTCAACCTGCAATGAGAATTTCATATAAACCCTTACGAATTCTACTAGGAATTGAAATTTGAACCAACTCAATTTCACTTCCAAACTGGGCCACTCACAAATTTTGAATGGTGACAAGCTAGAAATCTACATCTCTTCCTACAATTTGTTGTACTTAATAATCACTCTACAAACTTATAATCAAAGTTGTTTAGTCAATCATTTAGACAAATTTTGCTACATCTCTTCCTACATTTTGTTGTACCTTAATAATCACTCTACAAACTTTCAATCAAGGTTGTTTAGTCAATCTTCTAGTCAAATTTGTTTAATCAATTCTTCAATTAAGAGTCCTTGTTTCCATTTGGGGAAAGGAATTCTGTAGGAAAATCTAGGTCTAAAAGACAAGGCATTGAGCACATCATATATGATCATTGTGAGGGTGAGCATCATCATCATTTTGATGTGGGTGGCCACCATCTTCAACAAGTATGAAAAGTATGGCATTGAAAAATGGAGAATTAAATCTTCGAAAAAAATTCCTTCATCAAGCTTTATACCACTTTTAAGCCTGACATTGAGGCTGCAGAGGAGGTTATTAAACCCTACATTTTCCCTGGGCTCGATTTTTAAAATTCCAGGAAAAACTGTTAAATTTTGTGGGTATTTTGGTATCAAAAAGTTGACGTCTGTAGAAGTAGAAGAAAAGGGTAGTGGTCATGACCTTGAATGTTGAAATTCAACACACCAAGGTAAATAACATGAAGAGATTCCCAAGTTGCATAATTTGGCTCAGAGAAAGGTCGGGATTAGCTATCCCTAATTTTATCCTAGTCCTTTTTATGGCTTTCTCATGGTTTTGTAGATTTTCTCTACAATTGCTCGATATTTTAATGATGTAGTATCCTTTTCATTTCAACGTCGAATTCTATAGTTCCGGACAACCCGGATTCAAAAAATTTTGGGACCTAGGATAAAGTGATATTCCTTTATCTAAATTCGATTTTCTTATATGACCTAATGTCTTACCAATCAGCTAGAGTATTCTGCATGAAGGTTAGATCTAGCTAGTTAGAAGCTAGACTAAATGGATTCGTAATAGATCGTAATGATGCACATTGTTTTGATTATGATATATGAAATTAATTAGATCAAATGACCTTGAAATTTTAGGGTGTCTTTATCGAGAAAGAATGAGTGTGTATTCTCGATCTTGGCATAAATATGGGCCATTGAATAAGATAGGGGCATGCATTTAAACTTAGTGTCTTACTCTTTTACCACCCAAGTTAAACCTGCACTGATATAGCTCCATAGGTTTTTATTTTTGAGCCACCAAAGTTGAGGGCTCAAACATAAATTCCTGCTATTAGGCACTCTCACACTCACTATCCCTTGGATGTTCTGCAATTTTAAAATGATACTAGCATATTGGCATTTGTTACTTTCCATAGTAGAAACTAAAATTCCAATTAAATAAGGAATACCAAAATAAAATAGAATAAAATTTGTTTTCCTAATCAATATATCTTCTTATTGCTTTTTTACTAATGGGTTTTACCCAGGGTTAACATTTGACACCAACAACTAAAATCTATAATACACCTCATTTCACAGTTTGACATATAGTTTCTATAAAGAATCTTTATTCATGTGCAAGGTTGTTTGCTCTAGGAGTACTGCCAGTATAGTTGGCTAGAAGGGGTTACCTTCTAGACTATATATATATATATATATATATATATATATATATATATATATATATTCTTTAAATCCATCAAGTAACTCATCATATCTAAGAAATCAAGTAAATTGGATAAAACTTACAATGAAATAATGCTCTAAGAAGTAGAACATTAAGTACTTGCAATCCTTTTACCTTGTTGATGACCCACATTTAGTCCAACTATAATTTTCTAGGGTAAATTTTCGCTTAATATGGTTTCTATTATGTCTAGGTTTCTTCAATAAATCAGTGTTACACATTCATAAACAATAAATATGCATGAATAATATAGGGGTTGACGACAACAATATGATTTTTCACAAAACTACAATAAGTATGGTTGATTTCTCAATGAAACCTTGCAATAATTCCACCAATACAAAACTGTTTTTAATATCAACAATTTAGGAAACTAGATCCAACTATCATTATGTTATGTTTTCTTTTTGTAATGCTTAGTAGTTCCATCTATTTTCTATTATATTTATAAGGAAAATTTACACCACACAGTTTTACCCGGTGGCCTCAACTTGCCCTAAGGGAAAACTGAGTCTATTGGCCATAGGTCGGGATTATATGCCATCCAAAAACATAACTTCTTCAGTATTTCTAGTAGGACTAGGTAAGTTTCAGCCTCATTACCACAACTAGTAAAACTATGACAAATGACATATACATCTAGAAATTTAAATGTTATCCACATAAACAAAACTGAGTATAATAAGACTAATCTTTCTTGACATTTTTCTCCTCAGAGTCTGAGGCTATTGGGGCAGGATCATCAACAGTTGCTTCTGGCATGCCAAAGAGCTCCATTATGCAAGGAGTACAATGGTCAATCTAGTCCATCCTAATGTCCTATTTGTACAGTTGAAACATGATCTTCTCTATGTCTTTTTTGTAATTGGGAAGGCCTTGCATTGTAACTACCATCCCCATAGAAATTTGCTTGAGTGCTTTGCCTTGCAGACTTTTCATCGGGAAATACAGGTACAGGGTGTGCTTGAATTGTGTAATTCTCCCTCTAGTGGATCTTGGGTTAGGCACCATTGATCTCTAGACTTCTATTTCATCATCCGATTCTAGCTCATTCTTTAGCTAGTCTTCCCAATCATCGATCAACTTTCAGATGACCTCATTAGTTTCCTCCTTGTATGTTGCAGCTTCCATAGCTATGAACTTCTCGATGGGCTTACATCCCCTATGTCCTTCTACCCTACCTAATCGCTTGGTAATGTAGGGTTCTGGGCCCTTGTTGCTGCATCTTTGACCACATCTTGCTGGAGCCATACCCTGTCAAATTGTAACTTGTATACATTCCCACATTGTTAGCTGCACTAAATTAATCATTTCAACACAACATAACTACATTAACCATTCTTTACTATCATTCCTGGTTTGCAACAGGCAAAGGTATCCCTATTCCCATAGGTGGCCAGTGGAAATGGGATGGGAGTAGGGTTCCCCTGGTTTATTTCCATGCCTCTAGCCCTTACTAATATTTGGAAATTGGTCACTCGCATGCAGCCATAACCTGGCTCTCATCCTTTTCTAGAGCCAAGTGTTTCTAATGCTATCATGCCCACAAACCCTTGTCTCTGTCAGCGTTGTCTTGACCACCTTTTTCTCATCTCTCTACCTCTCAAGCTAGCCAGCGTCCCTTCCTACTCCCGTATCGTTACGTATTGCCATATTCTAAGGTTCGCTTAACCCATTTCCCACCCTGCTTATGTCCCTACCCCCTGCCTGCAACACTCCCTTGCCATTCTCAGCTATACAAAATTGCCCGAGCAATACTTGCCCATTAACCCCCATGCCCTCAAGCTTGTCATTCGAGTCAGGGTGGGTTTCTATGATCTAGTCGGTATCCATCATTGCACAACCCCAACCTTTGCATGAAAGAAAAATTAAGGTAGCGCAGAGTTGTGCCAAAGCTCCCCCTTGCCTTCTGTGGTTCCTCCCTAGATGGGTTAAGCCTCATTAGGGTGGCGTCATGCCTCTCCCTCCTCTCTAGTAGCTCTCCCACCACCTCATGGAATTTCTCCCATAACCCATCTAGAACTTATGAATTAAACAAGGCGAGGACTAGTCTACATACTCGAGAGCTGACACTTTCCTGTGGATTTGTTTGCTTTGCCTCCCTCCTGCCTTACAACTCCTGCCTTCACCGCTATACCATTCACCTCGACTGCATGTCGAATAACTCTTCCCACTCCACCACCTTCACTTAAGTCCTCCTCTACCACCTTTCCAACCCACCTCCCATGCATTCAAGGCAAAGGGAATATCACTCCTTGCCTTGAGCATGTGAGGTGTGGCTGCAATGAATTTTATTGTACCATCCATTTCAACTCAGGCCTGGCGCATCTCACACCGCACTCATCCCGATCAGGAGATAATTATGATATGTTAATAAAAACTAGGTGAGTTATGTTAATCTAATATCTATTTTGTTATTTTTTCTTACTGTATAAGAGTTTGACTTAACTTAAGATAATCCATAGGCTAAGAGAATAGGAGCCCAATTTCCTTTCCTATGGGTACCCACAACCCAAAAGGGTAGCATGATCAAATATTTGTACAATATATATTCATAGAATGACTATCAGAATGGAGCAAATGTTTGTTTAGGATTTGGTTGCCCTAATGTGGTTACTTGCAGCCCTAGGAGGGTTGATTCGAAGGCTACTACCTTGAAAATAATCCCAGAATAACTTCAGTCCTTTATTGTCTACTTATTGTGCCTATAATGATCCTCAATTGTATCTTTAATGTCCTCAAGAAAACCTTAGAATATTTGCAGACCAAATTCCTCTTAATGAGTAAGTGCCTTTCTATCCTAGCTAGGGTTTGTAACCTCAAGGAGGACTTCTTCCACCCTATCTTCCCTTGACCAAAAAAGCTAGAGCTTGGATACATTGCCTAACAATTAATACCAACAAAAATATTGTTACATGCCCCCTAACATCCTAACCCAAAGGAGGTGGTTATTAGGTTGACCTGACTCCCTAGGTGCAGTTAAAAGAATGGGGTCTAATTTTTCCTTTTTAAACTTAAAAGTATCCAAAATATGATAATTCTTAGGGATTTATCCCCTAGTCTAACCATGAGAACCAATGAGGAAATATATCGCTATTTATAAATTTAGGGTAAACTAATGTTTCAAGGAAAGTCCTCTATTCTAGCCTATGGAGAAGTACAACACACTTCTCTACCATTAACCAATCCAAAATACATAAATGATGGGATGGTCAAGCCACATGTATAGTAATCAAGTGAAGCAAGCTCCAAATAGAAAGACTATTCCACCAAATAAAGGAGAAAGGTGTCCTCAAGGTACAACATCTAGCCTTCAAAGGCTTCTTTGTGGCATGGATTCCTAATAATTTGTGAGTCAGACCTCCTAGGTGTCCTCCAAAGAGGACCTATGGGTTTCGAAGGTGCGTGAAACATTAAATTATGAACCAAACCCCTCCAACTCAGTTCCATAAACCATGCATGAAGCTAGAAATTTTGTGAAAATAAGCCACATAGTTTGAGCAACCCCCTTCTAAGTGGACATTGTGGTCTCAAATGGTGATGCACTTATCCAAATCATTAGTCAAAATATCTCAAAGGGGTCAGCCTTTCCAAATCTGCTCCAGTAACCGGCATTGGAGATCAACAAAGGTCAAACTCTTTCTCCCTTATGGTTATTCTAGCTTGTACACATATACTTTGAAGGTGAAAGGTTAAATGTAAGTTCCATAGATAGAGGTTGGCCTACTAAATATGCAAAATTTTCTCCAAGAAGATTTTTGGTCATATATATATATACATCAAAAAGTATCCAAGGTGAGGTTACTTGGAAGCGGAAGCGAGGAGCAACATTTTCAAAAGCTCTCAATTTGGGAGTGAATTTTTATATAATATATATTTTTATATATTTTGATGCATATATGTCAACAAAATCATGTAGAATGACAAATAGATATAAAAATAATAAAGCATGAATTACACCACATAACATCAATCATCTAGAAGTTATAATGTTCATCAACCATGTCCACAAGTTATAAGTTCTCATTTATATAGCATGTAAGGGTGCACATAACCAAAATAGCATCGAGTGTATGTTGAGATTGCAACAAGATGATGGATCTTAGTGAAAAGAGTCGCCTTAACTAAGTGGGCCCGCAGGCTATTTTTGGCGCAAGTCTATTTTTAGACTATGTTTATTTTTAGACATATGGATCATGTCTATGGATTGCAGGTTGTTGTTTATGGATGATTGATCAAGTTGGAAAAAATAGATGGACTTCTATTTTTAGACCACAGCGGAATGACACCACAGCGGAGTGACTGCTCAGTCTAAATATAGAACAGTCAAATATTATTAGCTCATAATAATATTTAGACTATAAACTTTGTCTTATTCTCTTGGAGCACTTCAGGATGAGCTACGGATGTGGTACATGCAGATCCCAGAAGGAAATACGTGGTTACCTATGGGATGACTAATATTTGCATGCAGGACTTCAGTTAGAACTCAAGTGAGTTGAGTTTAGTGGACTGGAGGTGCAGTTGATGGAGTTGTGTTCAGTTTAGCTTTGTTAAACTGGTTGTATTTAGTCTAACTGGCGAATAGACTAGAGATGAGTTGGGTGAATTAGTTATTAATTAATTCACAAGTTATTAACTCATAATGCAACTATAGAATACATCAGTTAACTCATTTGCATGTCAGTGCATGTTCAGTTCAACAGGGACAGGTGTTAGAGAATCAGATTGCTATCAGTTGTGACTATAGTTGTGCACCAGATCTTGCACAAATCAGGGGATTGAGTATGCCAATGAGTTTGCCCACGTATTTGCCCACATTGTAGCTTGTGCTCACGTGATTTTGCCAAGTAAATACGAGCTTGCTTGAGCCATTATCATTTATTCTCATGCAGGTATTGAGCAGTGGAGGCAGGCAAGCAGCGGAAGAGATTTGGAGATCATATCTGAGCTATATTGTGTGTAACAGAGGTGGAGATACTTGTGAGAAGTATCATGCTGTGTAATGTTACATGACTCAATCATTAATATACATATAGTTGGGGTTTTTAGCGAGATGCTTTCCCCGGGATACATACTGTGTTAATGTGTGAATGCTCTTGATTTTTATTGTTATTGATGCTGCTATATTGATGATCAACGTAGAGGAGCTTATGTATTGTGTATGTTTTCCGCAATAGTACATGATCAGGATAATCTCCATTGAATATGTGTTAAATTATTCAAAATTTTTACATGGTATCAGAGCCGTTGATCATCAGATCTACTATTCAGGAAATGTTTACATTCTATTTCTCTAGGCAGAGCCTGTAATCAGGCCAGGTAGCCTCTGGATTCATCCTTCCTTTGGAAGGTGAAATATCCGGTAAAAGCCCAAACAGTCAATCTCTGTACGAAAAATATTGTGTTCTCACGAATCTTAGATCCGAGGCGGTTGAGTTGGTTGCTGGTGGAATTCGAATTTGCAGCAGTGTTTTCTTGGTGACAACGCAACAATGTCTTTCAACGGATTGCGATTGCAGTATGCTCTTGAGGGCAGCTCAAACTATATTGCATGGAAGGACAGGATGGAGGCAGTATTGGATGATAACGAGCTGAAGGAGTTCATAGATATGGATATCCCAAAGCCTACTGATGCTACTCAAGCTGATGCTTGGCAAAAGAAGATCGCAAAATGTCGAAGGATTCTCTTGGAGGGCGTGAAGGATCACATTGTGTCCAGCCTCCATGGAAAGGCTACTCCATATTTGATGTGGAAATCATTAACAGAATTATTCCAAAGCAAGAGCGATCAGAGGAAGCTGGCGCTCAAAGATAAACTCAGAAACATCAAATGCGAGAAGGGTGACAGTATTCCAAAGTATCTCACGAAGTTCACTCAGTGTCGAGATGAGCTGGGAAGTGTGGGGGTTATTGTCGATGATGAGGACTTGGTGAGTTTGGCTCTCCTTGGTCTTCCGAAGAGTTGGCATTCCTATCAGGACTCTGTCAATGGTCGGGAGAAGTTGCCAGGATGGGAAAGACTATGGTCAGATCTTTTGCAGGAGGAGATCAGGCGGAGTACCAGGGACGGATCTTCGTCAAAGGGAGCTGATGAAGAGAATTGTGCTTTGGCTGCCAAAGCAAAGAAAGGGAGAGCAAGAAAGCTTCTCAGTCTGGTGCGAAAGGCAAGAAGCAGGATATGTTCAAGGTGAAGTGTTTTCACTGTCACCAGCACGGACACTATGCCACAAATTGTCCGCAGAAGAAGAAGAACAAGCAAGCTGCTGGATCTGCAGGGGGAGAGGCCTTAGCTTCTCAGTTTGAGCTTGATTTTTCATTGATCGCATGCTTGGTTTCAAGTGTGATGGGATCAGTGTGGTTCTTGGACAGTGGTGCGTCTTTTCACATGACGGGAGATAGAGATTTGTTCTCTGATCTGGAGGACAAAGATCTTGGAGTGCACATCGAGATGGGCGATGATGGTAGATACAGTGCGACCGGTATCGGTACCATTTCCTTTGAGAGGGAGTCTGGTAAACCCTTTGTATTGAAGGAAGTCATGCATGTTCCAGGATTGAAGAAGAATCTCATCTCAGTGGCGATGTTAGAAGACAAGGGTATGATGTTGTTTTCAGCGAGGGAAAGGCCTTCCTGCGCAGCAAGACAACTGGTGAGACCCGGAAGATAGGGGTTCGAGTGAGGAACCTTTATCAGTTGCATGTAGATGGATGCACAGCAATGGCAAGCAAGGCAGAAGGATTGGTGAGCGGGGATGATGGCGAGTTGTGGCACAGGAGATTGGGTCACCTTCACCATGGATCCTTGAAGATACTGCAGCAGATCACTACAGGGCTTCCTAAAGGCACACTTGCGCAGTCAGATCAGTGCAAGGGGTGTACTTTGGGGAAGTTTGTGAAAGCCACCTTTCACGAGAAGGATAGTCGCGCCACGACGATCCTTGAGAGAATTCACACAGACGTGTGTGGACCTTTCTCAGTTGCTTCGACAGCAAAACACAGGTATTATGTGATTTTTGTTGATGATTTCTCTCGTAAGTGCTGGATCTTCTTCATGCAGAAGAAGAGCGAGACATATTCAAAGTTCTGTGAATTCAAAGCACTGGTCGAGAAGGAGTCGGGGAAGAAGGTGAAGGCTCTTAGAAGCGATAATGGTGGTGAATACATCTCGGACGAGTTCAAGGATTTCTGCAAGGCAGAAGGGATTCGTAGAGAGCTCATAGCTCCCCATAACCCACAGCAAAACGGGGTAGCTGAGCGGAAGAACAGAATGATTGTGGGTGTTGCACGGGCAATGTTGCATGATCAGGGCCTACCCTTTCACTTGTGGGCGGAAGCATGCAATACAGCAGTTTATGTGCAGAACCGTTGTCCTCATAGGATACTTGGCATGAGTACACCTGAGGAGACTTAATCTGGTAAGAAGCCTGATCTTTCTCATTTGGGGATTTTTGGTGCTAAATTTTACATGCATGTGACGAAGGATGCCAGAAAGAAGTTGGAGCCGACTGCAGAGGTTGGGATATTTGTGGGGTACACTGATACGCCCCACAACTATCGTGTGTATTTGCCAGACAGTGGTAAAACTGTTGTGCGACGGGATATAAATTTCAGGAGGAGAAAGCCATGAAGTGTTTACGCTTGAGAAGGGAGCTACACTTGCCATGCAGAGTGAGGAGCTATTAGTTCCCTAAGGATGAGCTTCAGTAACGTGGTCGCCCGACGAGGTTTCATGGAGTGGAAGGACCCTCATGCGCGCCCCATCGGGGGAGCGCTTGTGGCTGAGACGCTGGCTCAAATGCAGAGAAAGTGTAGGACCACCTACAGCCCAACGCCAGGTAGAGGACAGTCACCTGATGGTACACTGGATACATGGCTCTTTATGAGCAGTGGTGTTGTGAATTGAGCCATCGCTCTTTCGTGGAGGCTGTGGAGGATCTCGGCATGTGTAGACGCCATGGTGGAAGAGTATGATTCTATTGTCAGAAACAGTGCATGGGAGATTGTTCCTAGACCGGAAAGGAAATCAGTGGTGGGTTCGAGATGGATCTACAAAGTTAAGCAGGCAGCTGACGGGAGTGTGGAGAAGTACAAGGCAAGATTTGTTGCCCGAGGCTTTTCACAGATTGAGGGAATCGATTATGAGGAGACCTTT
>APFE031483148.1:0-15722 GCA_000404065.3 Pinus taeda | reverse complement strand
AAAATACAGAGCATGTGAATGCCAAAGAATCCACCAGACTGCCAAGGGAGTTGCGAGCATTTGTCCATCTAGGAGGAAATTGGAAATCCATGAGCCTCTCTTATAGTCTATGGCAAAGAAATTTGCTTTACGCAATAGGATTCACATTAACCGCAACACCCAGTCTCTTTAGAAAGTTCATTGATGGGCATATGAGCATCCATTTTTGTGTTGTCTACCATCGGGGCATATTAGAACCCATCTGCACTAGGCCCTCTCTGTCTCCCATCTCGGCATATCAGAACCCATATGCACGAGGCCCTACGTGTCTATGCTCCTCTTGCATAAACATATTTAACTCAGAACCAAGCAATTTCAATATTTTCCAATAACTTGAAGAGGGTTATTGTACTTGAGTAGATATCATGAAGGCCTTAATCCTTGTGGGCGGTTTCAGAACAAGGCTAAACTCCCTTACTTTGAGCCTTCCCAGGCCTCTCGTGGCTTTTGCCAAGTTCTTGTATCATTCTGGTACGTCGCCTAAAAGTTTTACTGTCCAGATCTTTGGTGCGGGCAATTACACAGGTCTTTGGTGCGGGCAATTATGCAGGTTCACATGCCTAAACCTTGCCCCCTACCTTGCTTGTACGAGCAACCTGGTAAAATGAGTTACATGCAACTTTCTTTCCAACTATCGTTGAAATAGAAATATGAATGGCATGGCATTCAAAGAAACCAACTGTAATGTTTACACTCTTCAACACCGGATTGATTATCTCTATTTTTAATAACTTAACCAAATTTATATACAAATCCCCGATTTTTTTTTTATAATATGTAAGTAATTAAAATGTTATTCATAGCCACCCAAAATAATATATTTATATATACAAATAAATTCCCAAAATAAAACTTATATATATAACGATACATTTAAAAGTGCTCTAGAAGTTACATCTATGAACGATGCCCCCATAAACTTATGTTAGCAATCCTTCTAGAAGTGCAGACAAGTCGTATAGCTAAATTTCTTCTGGAACTTCTCATGTCAGAACTATGGTTGAATCTGACAATGACTGTGGCATTTCAATTAATGAAAAAGAGACAACAGTGTTATATAAGCTGAGCAGTACGGCTGGGCAGTCAAAGATAAAGATAGAGAGTAAGTAGGTTTAGCTCGGTAATGTACAAGTTTAGGCTGCTATTTTAAAAGGCATCTCTGGTATTTTTTAATAAATCCACCTAAAATGAACAGAAAACCTCCATTAATGGTTAATGGAAGATGCGATAAGATGTCATTAAAATGAAGATCAGACCTCAAACAAATCAAGCCATCAAAACCAATTTGCTTAGTCAAAACAACCTAACCTGCATCGTAAGGATTCAAGAACTATAGTGCAATGATTTTCTTTAAAATTTCAAATAATCTATTACATGTGATGCGTAGGCCCTTGCTTCTAATTGCCCTATAGTTTTTCCTTTTTTGTCCACTTTACACAATGTCACTCTCAACCGTCGCCTGTTTTGCACAACTCTACGCTGGAAACTCAAATAATTATGCATTCCACTATCCCTACAACTTAAGAGCAACACGGATCGTGTCATAGCTGTGAGAGTGCAGGCTCACGCCAAAATTTATGTGAGGCATGGACATTCGAGCACGTTAAATGCTCAGGTCAATTTCACTTGACGTGACTTGGGCCATAGATTTATTGAACTAGTGTATCAAATGATGAAAGTCATTGTTGATTTGAATCAATTTCATTATCCTCATCCGCAAATGTTAAATCGTGTCGCATAGCAGCGCTTGCATGTGTGCCATGTGTTAAATCATGTCCCATAGCACCTCTTGCATTTGTGCCATCTGTTAAATTGTGTCCCATAGCAACTCTTGCATGTGTGCCATCTGCCATTAAATCCCTGCCGAGAAGGGAAAGGATTATCGTTTTGATATGGAATGCTAAAACAAAAAAAACCAAGTTTCTAACGCACAACATGGAGTAAATGTTATTCTTAATGACTCGAGCAAGTAATTAGTTTATTATTTGATTTCAAGCCATGCAGGGACTGCCACCGCTTGCGAATCTTGTTTCATATTTAGAACAGATTTTAAGAGCATGATGTTGTATTTTTCTTTTCTTTAAAGATGCTTACATAATAACAAATAAAATGTATATCTGGTTTATCAAATTTCGATAATAAGCAAATATATAATATTGAACGAAAGCGTTAAATGAGCTTGAAAATAAAAATAAAAAATAAACAAACTTAATAGTTAATATATAGATAAACTATATTTATGAAATATTATATACTTTCGTTAATATAGATATCGAATATGACTCTGAGATTAAATTTTATAATGTATGATTTTTTCAATTATTTTATATTATTTAAGAAATTTTAATTTTTAATTCATGGTGCTTAATATATGTGGGTTGATATGTATATGATTATCTTTGGCATTTATATATGTTGTCATGTATAATAAGTACATTTCGATATTTATTATTTATTTTCAATTATATTTATTTTATTTTTTATTTCCATATAAAAAATATATATAAGTAATTTTTTTTCATTTAATGTTAACTACTTTTAATATTTGAATTGTAATGAATATGAGTGGTTGATATTCTTATAGTTGAAAATATAGAAAAATTTTTTTTTTTAATTTTTTTCGTCTTAATATGGATTATTTCATATTAAATATAAACCTAGTTAATAATAATAATATATTAATTATTATTATTGTCAATTTTGGTAAAAAATAAAAATACCTTTTTAATTATATATATATATATATATATATATATATATTATATTTATTTAGTTCCAATTTGTGTCTTGTTAAATCTTTACAATACTATTAAATTGTTTATCCATGGGGTAAAATTAGGCAATATCTTTTCATTCTAATTTAGTTCAAAAAATATAAGTCGAAATTGTACTTTAAAGATGATTTTTATTTCTTAATATTATTTAATTATGATTTTTATTTGTAAATATTCCTTAATGATTGTTTAATTAGTATTATTCGGAAGGCATGTGAGGTGGAGTATTTGTTAAAAAGAACTATGGATCTGATGACAAAAATATAAAAGATAAATAAGTAAAGTAATAAATCTACGATGAAATCATTATGGAATGTTTGTATAGGATAAAGAATAAATTTTGTGAATAGTAATGAAATATAGAATAAAGCATTGTGTGGAATAATTATTTTTAATTAGATTACAATATTGTATATGTTTGCATTTCCATAAACAAATTGCTAGGCTTAATAGAAATTTATACGGTGTAATACAATTATGGAATATTATTCAAAATGTGGATTGTGTGTGTGAGAAATTTATGTGAGAGTAATATGGTTAAATGTTAGACACCTATTCCTCAATGATTGGAAAAAATTTGTAAATTTCTAAATATAGAAATTTCAATAGTTAGGATGAGAAGATGCCATGGAATTTGAATCCCAAAGGTCACCCCACTTCACCTATATAATGATTCTCACATTAATGAAAATCCTACAATTGAGAGTTAGCTTCCTGCCTCAGCGGATATCAGAGCACATGTCACAAATTTAGGCATTTTTCCCCTCATTGTAATTCCTATTTTCCACTCTTCCTAACATGTTTGTGTTATCTGCCTAACATCTCTATGTAATGTGTCTCTCTTAATGACATCTTATTGTTCTCTACTTGATATGGTATCATTTGGTTATAGCATTCCACGTTTCAAGCATTGTGCGAAGTTGCTACCATTGTGAGTGGTGAGGGATTCTTGTACTCAGTTCTATATGGTTTCTATCTATATATAGTTGCATTCTTCTCCTTAGATAGTTTTGTCCATGCCATTTTCTAGGTTGATGAAATGTTCATGAATTTTTTTCTTAGTGGTCAATCTACATCATTTTTAAACATTCAGGACTACCTTGTTTCATAATCGACATTTATTTTATCTACTGAATAGAACCTTCAACCGTATACTCCCTGTAACCCACCAAAAGTGGGTAACCATAGAATAAATTTTCTCCTAATCATCTTCTTCAAGCTAAAAACCAACAACCCTTGACAACCACCTTGTAGCCATTGGGATGTTCCACTTCATCTCTCCCACCTACATTAGCCATATGTTTCCTCTCTCAGTTCTTAAGAGCACATCTTATAAGGTGGGAAATTCATTCTAAAAGGTATGTTATTCGTTACGAGATGAAGTGCTTATGATTTTTTCATTTGGGTATTTGGCATAGATTATTGGGTCAACTAGAAGAAGGAAGGGTTTTTATCATGGTGTTGTTTCTTCCCTCTATGAATAGCATACCAGTCAAACCACATCCATGTTGTGAATATTCAATCCTAATCTAGTAGGACTTCTCCTAACAGTCCATGGTTTTACGAAGGGCACTAGTTAGGAAACCATGTTTGAGCTAGTTTGGTCCTATTCTTGCATTGCATACTTATCGCATCCATGCTTACATTATTATCCCTAAAATCCACCTACATCTCTGGGTCCACATGTCATCTGTTTGTTAGGTTCTAGCACAACCCCCCTTGTCCACATGTTTCGGTTGGGCCTTGAAATGTTTCCCAAGGAGGTTGATGGAGCTAAAAGAAAAGTAAAAAACATAGCATAGCCATAAGAAATAAAAAAAATAAAGAAGGGATTATAGAATGGAAAATATGGATGAGACATTAACATTAACACATGAGAAAAATCCAAGCATCAGATCTACTACTTATCACTAATGCCATCACCTAGTTCTTGGGACCAATTTAGTCCTACGACATCATAAAATAAACCATTGCATGTCCCAGCCCTTATTAGGCTATGAAATTCCCCTCCAATAATGGGGTGATCCATTTCTACACATCATTCACAACATGCTCTCATTTCCTAGAGCCTCAACGTCATACAAAGAAAAAATCAATAAAATGAAAAAGGAAATAAGAGGTGTGGAAAAACAAAGCCCAAGGTATCTCATGCATCCACAATTTCTCCCCTCACATCCATACACTTTAAATATGGATTTCCTAGTCATTTCAACCCATTTGACCATGGAATATGGTCATGAGATCACTTGTCGCCTATATGCCATCATTACTCGCTAACACCTATTGATTGAGGGATATAGCAGGGATCTTTATTTTCCCCTAGAGGATGAGAACACCTAATAGGATTTCCCATTAGCTACTCCTACCTAGGGAGTTTACACTATTATGTGATCAAAGGCTGAAATTTGGAAGGGAACCCCCATATGAAGTGTCAATTTATCCTTGAATAGCATGTTTGGTCTACTTATATCAATTAATAATTTTTGTTCCTCATGGTGAAGATGTAACACTAGATATTGTTTGTGGCTAGAATATGGTTTTCAGCATGGATTGGGAAACTAAACTGGGACCCAGATCCACTAGAGGAACATTATCACAGCCAATAGGAGAAATTTTGAGAGCCATGACAATCCTACAACTTGCACACCACCATTCCATTCCTTGAGAATGTATAGCACCCCCAAGGGTGTAATATCTTTCCCAAATTATTGCTGAAATACTGCAGTTGAGGAAACATGCCCCTAGTTGACTTAGTAGTCTACACATATTTTAGTTGTTGATCCAATAACCATATTAGGTATGTCTCACTTTTTAATACATGGTAAGGATATAACCATCCTTAGAGACCCCAACATTAGAGCAAAATTAGGATATTCTACCAGTAGGAAACCCATGAGACACATTTTTTGCACCAAACACAAAACTCGTATCCGAATGATGATTTTCATGGTAATATTGGGGCCAACTAATATATCATGATTTTTGGAGCCATCTACACTTATTTGGCACTAGATGGTCCCAATGCATGCCTCCAAGTGGCTTATGCATCAATGGTTTCAACATTTCTACCATTTTGTTGGTGATTTATCTT
This sequence comes from Pinus taeda, assembly GCA_000404065.3. NCBI lineage: Eukaryota > Viridiplantae > Streptophyta > Pinopsida > Pinales > Pinaceae > Pinus > Pinus taeda. The sequence continues at coordinate 9,818 of APFE031483148.1, read as the reverse complement.
GTTTGCAGAATAGTTTCGATGTTAACTTCTGACATAAAGTGTGTTTTACACATTTTTTTTTTATTTACAGGGATTTTATGCATAATTTGGCTTATTAGCTCATGTATATTTGTGACACTTAGTTCCTGTGGCTAATTTTGGAGATATTTGGATTTTGATATATAGAGGATAATTTTGTAATTCTTTGGATCTATTTCTCAGTCTAATGGAAAAATATCTTGCACCTTGTAAGTGATATCTTTCATTGAAAATATTTTTCTTCAATTCTTCATGCATGCAATTGTTGATTTTAGGTTGAAATTGTGTGACCTTAATTGTTGAAGATCAAATTATTGAAGAATATGTATATGGATTTTGTATGCATTACTCATTGTAACACATAATGAATGTTTCAAGTGGAGTACCTCTTTTTCTTCTCCATCCAAATCCATTGTTCCATTAAGTGGTTAATTTTTGAAATTTTGATATCTACGGCAACAAATTTCAACTTCCTTAGAAGGAATTTAGCTAATATAAAAAATCATAGACTCCATATCCCCATAGGAAATGACATTAGCCGTATCACTTGGTGATCAAACCTAAATTTTATCCATAGATTTCTCTTCTCAAATCCAACGCTTTTAAGGCTAGGAAGAAAAAACTAGGGCTTGGAGAGAAATTTTAGGGATGAGGATTTCTAGTAAGGAATTTAGACTTCTGTGATCCATAACATTGTTTAGAGAATTTTCAGCTAAATCACATAAATAATCATTTGTTAGCGCGTTTCGAACCAACCAGTGTGGTTCATTGTCACGACAAGTGGAAGAACCGATCCAGCTTAACTAGTTAAATAGTTTGGGCAGAGACTCCAACAGCTAGATTGAAAATGACCAAATTTGACCTTATGACCCCAGTCAAATAACTAATATTTTGCTACATTTTTAATTATTATTATTCTTAGAAATTAGTTAAATTAGGTAAAATTATAAAAGTAAAGAACACCTAGAGGTTAGTAAATTAGTTATATATTTAAAAAAACTTTTTTTTTTTTTCAATATAAAATTTTTTTTACTTCATATAACGTTCCCCTACTGGGTTGTCAAAATAAAATAATAATGTTGGCTTATTTAATAATTAATTTTCTATTCATCCTTTCAACCCTAATGGTTCGTTTGAAAGTAGATTAATAAAAACAATTTAATAATTTATTTTTAACTATTATTATTCCAATTATCATATTTAAGTATAAAATTACCCATGTGATATATTAATACATATAAAGGCTCAAAATTTAATTATCGAATATAAATAGTATTAGGTAATTTAGATAAAAAAGGGATTAAATTAAATAATTCCATATACATAGGTTGTTAAAGTTTAAAAAATATTCAACCTATTAAAAATAAACGTAGTGTGTTAAAAACCCAAATGAGAGTGTTAGAAAATTATGTGAGAGTGTGGGAGAGCTATATATGTGTGGAGAGTGAGTCATGAGTGATGTGCGTCCCAGAGGAACTTAAGATAATTATTTAGACTATATCATAATGATTATTAATTGCTAGTTAAGGAGAATATATATACACGTTAGTAAATAGTATGTGAGTGTGAGTAAGTGAGTGAGTGTAGAGTGAGTAGTGTGAATAATGATTTTTAATTACAATTCAATTCTAAATTTATAATATAGTATAATATATATATATAAAATATATAATAGTTATATATAATATATAATTATATAATTGAAATCATGAAAACACAACTAATTTATTAAATTATTTCTTGAATATTATTATTCCAATTATAATATTTAAGTTTAAAAGTAACCCAATAACAGTTAAAAATATAATTGTAATAAGGTCAATACATTTAATGGTTCGAAATTATTTATTAATAGCTAATACAACGAATAAAAATAGGAAATTAAGATAATAGAAGGGATTAAATAATACTAATTCCAATATACTATTAGGATGCCAAGAAGAATATATAAATTATGTTTAAAAGCTAAAAATATATTAAAATTTTTTAATAAACCAAGGGAAAAAGGACCAACCACATAAACCAACCTCTAAGGGGAGGGGAAAAACCCTAAGACCTTATAACAGAGGGACTGAGGAGGCTAGGAAGATAGGGTTGGGACCCAACAACTGCTAATCTTCCAGCCATCATCCCTATTAATATTATTCGGCCTTTTTTCGATCTCCAGGGCCTCTCTAGACTTGGGATGGTGAAACTGCACAACTTTGGCAATGACTTGAGCCTCTTCAATACACACATGATGCAAGGTCTTCTCGGCGTGTTCAGCCAGGGCTGAGGACTTGGTCCTACTATGCTTTAAGTTAGCCGAATGCTCGCTAATCCTTTCATTGATAGAGCAGCCCGTCTCACCAATATATGGTGTCCCAGAGGAACATAGAATGACATAGACGCCCTTCATGTCTTTAGGGTCAATAGGATCTTTTACAGACCTGAGGGAGCCACGGATAATATTGAGAGGTCTGAAAGTTGCGAGCACATCGTACTTCCTCAGAATCCTCGCAACCCTACCAGTATTGAGAGGATTTCTAGTGTTTTGAGAGCCTAACAATCAAGAGGTAGGTTATGACTACATGACTAATCATGATGGTTGGAATCCACTCAAATTTCATACATAAAAATCTCTTTCCCTAGGTGGTGCCATAAGAGGTAAACCCTAGTTTCTTCTCCATCAACTTGGGGAATTTTTTGAGGGTTTCATGGGCTTGGAATAAATTATTATCATTGGAAGAAACCATTTATGTTTGTTCATGACCTTGTGAACACTAGTTTTCATAAAAAACCTCAAAATATTAGGTCTTGAACCTTTCTTTCTACAACTTCTCTTTGAGATCATTTTGCTTCTTAGGAACATTGAATCGTTATTGAGAGTCTCTTTCACATGATCTCTAGCTAAATCACCTTGTTCTTTATACCTCACACATATGTTATAAGAATTCTCCTTCTTACCTTGACTCCTCCCATAAATGAAAATTTGTAACGAGTAGGGGATTTTGGCTGAGGTGACATTTAACCTCTATCCCATTATTAGCACTTTTTTTAGATTTTTCCTTGTGGGGTTGCCCTCTTCAAGGAATATTATATTTTGTGGTAACAAAGAAAAATTGCGACTCATAAATCCAAGATCCATTATTCTACAACCCACCCATTTATCAGAGACAACCCCCTTGGCTTCTTTTGAATCGCCTCCAAGTTGTTACTACAATTTAAACATTAGGGAATTATTCTCCAACCAACACAAGTTGTTACGAGAAAAAAGTAAACCTTGCATCAAGGACATGGTAGTGGGATTCAATCTTTGTCTTTTGGAGTGTTGGTGTCATCTGTGGCAATAAAACACCTTGTTCCATTTCTAGTTGAATTGAACCTACACCTAAGATTTTAAGAAAAATATGGGTAACTAGGAAATAAAGTCGAAGAAAAAAAATATGTATTAGATTGTTAATGTTTTCATTTCTAGATATTTAGTGGATCCAACAACATCCCACTTATAGGAAACCTAGATTTAGACGTGCTCGGGGAAATACTATTGCACCTTCGATTTTCAGGATGTTTAATGAAAATGAGAAGCACACACCCTTTTAATTTTTGAAAGCTCTATTGTTTCTCCAAAAGAGAAGCTATGAACTACTGCTCCATAGTCTTCTATGAGAGGCTCTTCGGAACTAGTATTTTTAAACTACTCATTACCAAAGGATAATACTATAGATTGTAATTTTCGTAGAATTAATTATTGTCTTAGTATTAACTAGGAAAGAGAACTAGAAGGGATAGTGATGAAATACCAAGAATTCTATCAATTTTAATTACTTTTGGAAAATAATTTTTGAAGGAGAAGGTAAAAATGGACCTACAAAACCCACATCAAACAAAGGGATAGATGTTTTAGATATTCAAGACAACAAATATTATGCGTTGATTTCTACTTTTGTAAGTGAAGAGGTGATTCGTCATATTATTCAAATTAAAAATTCTTATGATGCATTGAAGAAGTTGAATTATTTATGACTCACAATTACAATTGGAAGTTTTCTAGTTGATGATCAATCTATTAAGACCGAAGAACAATGACACCTTGGACTTAGTTTCACATAGTAGTGACAACACAAAAAATGTAGAAATGTGTGGAGTTAAAATCGATATCTTTCTCACAGCCTTTGTCAAGACCCTCTAATATCCTACATACTTTTACTATATTTAATCCTTAAACTCTAGTGCCCAACTCAAATACCTTACTTTTGACTCTCTTATTGAGACATCTTCAGGATGTGAGAAAACTTTTGAGAAGAGAAGACAAGTTCTCAATGCCCTAAAGAAGTGGTGCACCTTATGTAGGAAAAAGACTTGGCCACAATATCATTCTAGAGGAAGTAGTGGTAGAAGAGGATGTGAAAGGGAGAACAAGAGGAAAGGGGGGTAAGCATCATTAAGGAGGAAAATATGACCTTCAATGCATTCCCTATAATAGATATGGACATGATACATCCACGTGAAAAATCCCTTGCGAAAGAATGAAACAAGAATGTAATGAAGAAAAAAGGAAAATTCTAGATCCAACAAAAATTAAAGCACTTGATTCTACTCATTATGTTGTTTCCCGTTGAAATACTGGAGTAACTAAAGGTCTAATTCATTCATTTTCTTCTTGGAAAGATTCATTTTTTCTTGACATAGGTGAAACTTACCATGTGACCTTTTAAGGGACTTGTTTGAAGACATTATTGACAATGTATATGGAGTGATATAATTTATAAAAAAATTCAAGCCTTAAGCCATCTAGACATGGAATTATGAGGCTTAAATTGCCTCGACTGCTAAACTTTATTTTGCATGATGAACTCTACCTTCCAAAAATATGGAGAAACTTGTTGTCCCTTGTTTGCATTCATCAACAAGGAAATTCCATACATATAAATGATGGAAAGGTAAAGATAAGGAAAGGAGCACACAATGCGGTTGTTATGAGTGGAATAGAGGTCGAAATGCTTCTGAAACTAAAAGGAAAACCTACCACGCACAAAAATATATATACAATTATCAACATAATGAATATATATTGCCATATTACCTTCTTTGGGATGCAATATTTAGAAATTTTAATTATGACAATTTTTATTTGTTGAAAGTGATGGAATTTTTGGATTTCCAACTATTCCAAGGAGATTGAAGCAATTTTATTCTTGTATCCTATGAAAACATAGCAAACAACCATTACATGATTCTTCTTCTACACCTCATAGAAGGATTGCAATAATTCATTCTTAGTTGTGTGGACTAATGCTTATTCCTTCTGTAAATGGAAATTAATATATGATGGCTTTTATTTATGATTACAATAGATTTTTTTGGGTATGTCTGTTAAAAACTAAAGCGTAATCATTTGAAACTTACAAAAAATTTCATGTATGGATTGAAAATGATGCATAATCACATATTGCCTCACTTTTTACTGATAATGGAAATAAATATACTTCTAATGAATTTTAAAACTACCTTCACCAACATGGGATTCAACATCAAAGAATTGTTCCATAGAATCCTAAAAAAAATAGTGTAGCTAAAAGAATGAAGAGGATTATCTTAAATATGGTTCGATGAATGATGCTTTTTGAAATTGTAAATCTAGTGTTTTTACCTAATGTAGTTCCATGTGTAGTCTATATTAAAAACATATGTCCATATAATTATCTAAAAGAAAAGGCTCCTTATGGAACATGACACGGTCAGATTCCATCAGTACATCATCTCAAGATCTTTGGGTCTACCTTTTATGCCCTTATTCCTAAGGAAGAAAGAAGAAAAGTTGATGAAAGGAGTTAAAAATGCATCTTCTTGGAATATTCAGATATCACAAAGTATATCATCTCTATGATTAGGTAAATAAGAGGTTTATATTGTCTACAGATGTGGTTTTTATTGAATCTTACAAGGATGAAAATTATGTTGAGTGGAAGCTTGATCATTTCAATAGATTCAATCATGCAAATAATTATCATGAATTTGATAATTAGATTTCACATATTAAAAGGGGGATCCCTATTTTGGATCAGTTTATGGAATCTCCTTCTAAATCACTATCTCCCCTTCATTAAGTTCCATTCACTTCTTCAAATCATGAAGACCCTTTGAGTGATGTGAATGAGAGGATTGGAAGGCTAAATCTTGATGCAACCCCATCCAAATCAACAAATAAACTTATACCATATTAAAACGGTCCTCCAAAATGGATCATTAAAAAAATTGAAAGTGTTCATCTTGGTGAGGTTAGAAAGATCGGAACTGGAAATTCCATAAAAAAATTTGATTTTATGTAGATGATTAGGATTCAATTTATGATATGGATGCTTCTTATCATTTTCAATTAATTTTACCTACTAATTTTTAACCAACTTCCTTTATATAATTTTCACCCCATGATGAAGGGAAAGAAGCAATGCAAAAAAGGTATCATGCTGTCACAAAAAGAAAGAACATGGAAGCTAGTGGACCCTCCATTTGGAACCAAACCAATTAAACTATGATGCTCTCACAAAAAAAGAACATGGAAGCTAGTGAACCCTCCATTTAGAACCAAACCAATTACATGCAAGTGGACCTTCAAGAATGTTTATAAATGAAATGGTTAACTTGACAAGCACAAAGCAAGGCTCATGGAAAAATGATTTTCACAGAAAGAAGGTGTTGATTGCAATGAGATGTTTTCCCCATCACAAATAAGCTACCAGTTGGCCTCTCATTGCCTTGTAGCTCAAAATGGATGCAAAAACCATGAAATATATGTAAAGTTTTCTTTCTTATATGGATACCTACAAGAAAAATATTGCATGTGTGAACGAGAAGGTGTCGTTGTAAAGAGACAATAACATAATGTACTCAAATTCATCAAATCTTGGTATGAAAATAGACTAAGCATCTTGTGCAATAAAATTTTGAAAACTTTAATATTGATGATGGAACTTTACTTTTCAAGAAATTTGGAAAAATATTGTCTATATTGTAGTATATGTGGATGATATGTTTATAATAGGGAACAATGAAAACTATATTACATCTATAAAGAAAGAATTGGAGAAAGGAATTGAGATGATATATTTGTGAAATCATCATTACCAATCTCTAATTGAAGCCACCAAACATTTAAGATATATATTCCTGTCTCAAAAGAAGTACATCGGACAATTGTTGAATATAATTGGCATGGTTGAACACAATCCTTTGTCCATTACATTGGAACAAAATATAAATATCACATATAAAGAAGGAAATAAATTTGAAGATGCAAGTAATTATAGGAAATTTATGAGAAGTCTTATATAGATCACCATTACCAAACAAAATATTTCATTTCCTATTGGAATTCTTCCAAAGTTTATCCAAAATCCTTGTAAATTACATTGGTATATTGGCAAATGCATTCTAAAGTACTTAAGATGAACTCAAGACTTTGGAATCAACTATTTAGAGGAGGATGACTTCAACCTTGTTGGATATTCCGATTTAGAATTTCATGAAGATAAGGAAAATGGTGCTTCTACCTCAAGCTTAGTTATGAATATTAGATCAACAATTGTATCCTGTAGGTCATGGAAATGGTTAGTTCCAACATATTCCACTATCGAGGAAGAATATGTTGTAGTTACAAAAGAAATCAATAAGATTGTGTGGCTTAGGAAAATTCTCAAATATTTTCTTCAAAAATAGGTGAATTTTACTCCTCTTCTAATTGAAAATACGTTTCTAATTAAAATTTCCAAGAATCCCAATTCCAAGAGTGAACCAAGCATATCAAGATAAAGTATCATTTGATACAACATCATGTAAAAGACAAAACTATTCACCCACTATATCATTCTACAAATGAGAAAAATGCAAACATATTTACCAAAGAATTTGGAAGAGAAAAGTTTCAAATATTAAGAATGATGCATGGACTCACAAAAAAACCATTTAGATTAAGTCGGGGAGATTTTGGATAGCTAATTGTGAGGTATTATGAATAATTGTGTAAATATATTAATTGAGAAAACTAAATGGTTAAACTGTGAAGAGACCTTGGAATTTGACTCCCAAAAATCACCCATTTTCATGTATATAATTATAATCACAATAATTAAAAGCATACAATAAGTTGTTAACTTCTTGGTTTGACAAAATGTGTGGAAGAATCCTTCTTTGAAAATAGTTTTAAGCATCTTCCAAAGTAGAGTAAAATAATATTACACCTCGAAATGTATAACTAATTATACACGTCAGGTTTCTACAATCTATATAGTTAGCTTCTTTTATGCTCTTGAACATGCCTTAAAACCGCCATAATCCTCAATCAGTCTTTTACATGCTACACAGAATTTGGATGTTTGGATCTTTCTTTTCCAGATTCAGAAATAAAGACCTGTTTAGCCTTAACTTGGTGCATTATGTTCAAATAGAACCCCATTTTGCCTTTTGATGTGCTAGAAAAAGTTCGGAAATGAGTGGAAATTTTTTTGGCAAATTATAGGAAGAAATTGGCTTGTGTTATGTTATATGAGAAATAATTTATTCCTGAGCCATATTGTGTTGCACAAATTAATCGTGCATGATAAGAACATATTAGCATGTCATTCAATGTTTTAGGAATCTTGATCAAGAACGAAATCATATCTTGTCACGGACTGATGAATAAATGTGGGCATTGCTCGGTTGTAACTAGACACTGCTTCAGAGAAATCTTGGTTGAAGACACTCTAGGGTTTTGAACAGAGGACAACAGGAGCGAGCTGGTAACTATGGAGGGGCATGGAGGAGGGAGCTCCACTCCCTCCTACAGTAACGTGGTTTCAAACATAAGCAAAGAGGCAAGCCTAGACGATTTCTAGAAACCAACGAAGGTAGAGACAAAAACAACTCACACTTACAAGCCGGAAAGCAACAAATCCCCTAAAAAGGAAGGGACCAACAAGGAAACTAGGAGGGAAACAAATCCTGGAGACAACAATCAGAGAAATGAGAATATATATACAACAGGACCTTGCAAGCCAAAGGCTAACATTAAACCATGAGTGGCCTTAAATGATCCTGCTCTATAGGTGCACAAAGAGCACATGGCAACTTATGTGGTCATTTACAAATTCATGGGTATATGGCCCATGAAGAAAGCATTATACACCTAGATAAGAAACAATTGGAAACCAAAGGGAGAAATAACTCTACATCTTGTGTCCAATGGTTTCTTCGCAATGGTTTTTATTAATCTAGAGGAAAAAGATAGACATTTCGAAGGAGGACCCTACTTCTATGCTACTGCAGGCCTTTACATGTGACCTTGGGTGATGAACTTTGTTCCAAAGTGAGAAACGTTCACATCGGTCCCGGTATGGATTAGATTATACTCCTTACCTTTAGGTTATTGGCCATTGGAATCTTTAAATGCCATAGGTAACAAATTAGGGCATTTCATAAAGATATTAGAGGCGACTCTGTGAGGTAAATATACCTCCTTCACTCGCATATGTGTACAAATGGACTTATCGGGAGCACTCCCATATGAAGTTATCCTAGAAGTTGATGATGAGGAATGCATACAAGTAGTTGAATATGAACACATCCCATTCAGATGTTGTAAAGGTCATGAACATGGGCACCTCTTTAGGGATAGCCCACTCAACAAAAGGGAGGACCACCCGGAAAGCAACAAAAGAAAAGATCCTAAAGGTTTTACCAAAGTAGGAGGCAGAGGGAAAGGAGGGGGGCAAAAGTCCCGTAAGAAAGCTAGCAAGAGCAAGCTATCATGTCATAACAGTTTCAAGATTTTAGAAGAAGAG